>BQNB010138010.1:0-17767 GCA_026074375.1 Tanacetum coccineum | reverse complement strand
TTGAGAAAATGAAAAGCCCTATGTAGGTTGAAGGCAAGATTAAGATTGCACCCCCAGATTACTCGAAAGAGAATTATCTTGCAATCTTCACACCACAGAAACAATTGTCCACAGAACAGATATTTTGGTCTTTCGTTCCGAAACCAATTTCAAGAATGATGGTGTATCCACCCAATACACCTACAAGGGTTGTCCCCAGAGTTCTTCCAACAAAAATTCAAGTGAAAATTAATATTATACACTCACATAACTTTTTACGAAATTTGATAAAACTTGTAAAAAGAGAATTACACCATGTTGTCTCACAGAAGGGGAAAGGGGTTTCAAAAAACAAAGGGATGTTACCTTACTGAGGTAATTTCATTTTTCAAAACTTAAAGAACATTTTGAGGGAATCCAAACGGCTCTCGTTAAAGAAGTTAAAGAAATGAAAGAAATTTTTGAACAAATGGAAGCTGAGGTTGAACAAAATGTTGTGGACAAGCAATGTGTGGACATTGAAAGGAACTGCTTGTTTGCCTAATGAATTGTTGTATAGTGTCATGAATGCTATGAATATTGTATCTAGATTTTCTGAAATGCATGATGCTTACACTATAGAATAAGCACGTTGTCTAAAACTTGAAGCTGAGATTTCTAAATTAAAACACAAGATTCAAAAAGATGATCATAGTGAAATGATAAAATGTTTTTCCAAGCTTGAGGTGAATCACCTGAATTTGCAATTAAAGTATCAGCATCTTAAAGAACATTTTAGAAACAACAAATCATAGACATGTTAGGATGCTCCTGAATTTGACTCATTTTTTGAAATCAACAAAATGAAAGAATCTCTTCAAGGAAAGGACAACACAATTAGAAAGTTGAAAGTGCAAATCTCTCAAATGAATGAGAGACGCAGTGAGGCAGATCATATTCTTGATATTAAGGCCTTAGATTATTAGAACATAGAATTAACAGAAAAAGTCACTGCTCTTCAAGAACAAAATAAGCTTTATAGGGCAGAGAATGCAAAAATTAAGCAGCATTACAAGGAATTGTATGATTCTATTAAGATAACGCGTGCTAAAACTATTGAAAAAACAACTTCTTTGTTAACTGAAAATGAGAAACTAAAGGCTCAACTAAAAGGAAAAATGCAATGCATCACTAAGAATACTGTAAAACCAAGAGTTCTGGCCCCTGGTCTGTTTGCAATTGATGTTGAACCAATCCTCCCTCCCAATAGGAACAATAGGAAAGTTCATCTAGATTATCTCAAACATCTTAAGGAAAGTGTAGAAACACTTCGTGAGATAGTAGAAGAGGCTAGAATTGAAAAACCATTAGATAACGCACTTGAAAATGCTTGCTTTTACACTAAGAGATCTAAAGAATTGTTAGAATATGTGATTGGCACTTGTCCGAAAGAATTCAATTAAAGAGATAAAAAGGCTGCCACTACTCCTGTGGCTAGGAACAAGCGAATCACTTTTAAGGAAACATGCAAAACTTTAAATAATAACACACAAACACATGTTGAGCAACAGAAAGTGCCTAAGACTAATGTCCTTATGATTCCTTCTACAGGAGTAAACAATTCCACTGAAGCTAGCGGGTCAAAGCCTAGGAGCAATACAAAGCACAATAGGATCTTGCCAGCTAAAAGTAACAACAAGAAGAAAGTAGAAAATCATCCTAGGAACAATAAGTCTCATTTGAAACAAGAGAATCGTGTTGATTCTAGTATTAGCTCTAAGCGTACTGTAATTAATTTGAATTCTAAATCTATGTGCAAGACATGTAACAAATGCTTAATTTATGCTAATCATGATAAGCGTGTTGTGAAATATTTAAAGTCTGTAAATGCTCCCCCTGTTAAAAATGTTTCGAGCAAAGTTAAGCAGGTTTAGAAAGCATCAGGAAAACTGTTTGCTAATGTTAGTTATCAATGGAAGCCTTAAAAGGAAATTCACTTTAGGAGAACAGTGCCCTTTAACTAGGTTTACTAAATCCAAAGTAGTGCCTTTAAAGCAACATGAACACGTTAGTTCTAGTGAAATTGTGATCACTGAGAGATTTAGCAACACTACTCAGACACCATTAACTAGATACAAACGTAGAAACAAATAGAAAAAGGCAATTTCCACTGGCATTCCCACTACAGTTGAGATACAAAGAGTTGATGCTTCTGTGATATATACTACTATTTTTGCTAACCAACAGGACCCCAACAAAAAATGGGGATCCAACATACCAAACTCTCCATCCTCGTCTGTTTTTAAATGCAGGTCATACAAATCGTCCTTTGGTATTTGGACTCAGGCTGCTCAAAACATATGACGGGGAATCATTCACGACTCAAGAATTTCATGAAAAAGTTCATCGGGCCAGTTAGATTCAGGAATGATCATTTTGGTGCAATTATGGGTTATGAAGATTACGTGATTGGTGACAGTGTGATCTCCAGAGTATATTACGTGGAAGGATTTGGATACAATCTCTTTTTTGTAGGTTAATTTTATGATTCAGATCTTGAAGTTGCATTCAAAAAGCATTCGTGTTATGTTTGAGATGTAGATGGTGTGGAGTTACTTAAAGGTACTCGTGGCTCAAATCTGTATACTATCTCTGTTGAAGACATGATGAAGTCCTATGCAATCTACTTATTGTCAAAAGCCTCCAAGAACAAATCATGGTTGTGGCATCGTCGATTAAACCATTTGAACTTCGGTACCATCAATGATCTTGTTCGAAAAGATCTGGTAAGAGGCCTACCAAGGTTGAAGTTTGAGAAAGATCGTCTTTGCTATGCTTGTCAACTAGGAAAAAGCAAGAAGTATACCCACAAACCCAAATCTGAAAACACCATTATGGAAGTTTTACATACCCTACATATGGATTTGTGTGGACCAATGAGAGTGCAGAGTATTAATGGGAAGAAATACATTGTGGTCATCGTTGATGATTATTCAAGATTTACATGGGTCAAGTTTTTGAGATCAAAAGATGAAACTCCAGAGTTTGTTATTAAATTTTAAAATCAAATTCAAGTTGGTCTCAATAAAACTATCAGATACATCTGAACAGATAATGACACCAAATTTGTTAACCAAGTTTTGACTGACTTCTATGAAAGTGTTGGCCGGTCTCACCAAAAATCTGTTCCGAGAACTCCTTACCAGAACGGCGTTGTCGAAAAACAGAATCGTACTCTTGTGGAAGCTACTCGGACAATGCTGATATTTTCTAAAGCTCTGATATTTCTATGGGCAGAAGCTGTTGCTACTACTTGTTACACCCAAAATAGATCCCTAATTCATACTCATCATAACAAAACCCCATATGAGCTTGTGCATGATAAGAAACATGATCTTACATTTCTTTGTATTTTTGGTGCTCTTTGTTATCCTATAAATTACAACAAAGATCTTGGAATATTAAAAGCAAAAGCAGATTTTAGGATTTTCGTTGGTTATGCTCCCAATAAGAATGGTTATAGAATCTACAACAAGAGAACCCGATGAATTATGGAAACAATTCACATCCAATTCGATGAGCTGACTGAGCATATGGCTACTGTGCACATCAGAACAAGACCCGAGCCTATTTTGATGATGCCTAGATAAATTAGTTCAGGGCTCGTACAAAATCTAGTCCCTGCAGCTCCTTATGTACCACCAACCAATAAAGATCTAGAGATTTTATTCCAACTGATGTTCGATGAATACTTTGAACCCCCTAGTGTTGAAAGACTGGTACATCCTGCTCCTGCGGTTCAAGTTCCAGTTGTTTCAGCCGGTACACCTTCTTCTACAACAATTGATCAAGATGTACCTACTACAAGTCATTCATCGTCATCCTTAGAAGTACAACCTCCTATCTTACATCAAGGTGTTGCAGCTGGACCTACTTTTAAAGACAACCCTTTTGCTCAAGCTGACGACGAACCCTTTATAAACGTGTTTGCTCTAGAACCTAGTTTTGAAGCGTCATCATCAAGGGATGTTAGTTCAGCTGAATCTAACCAAGTTATTCAACCACATGATCATCTCAGAAAATGGTCCAAGGATCACCTAATGGATAATGTAATTGGTAATCCATCTCATCCGGTATCTACCAGAAAATAGTTAGCTACTGATGCCTTGTGGTGCTTTTATAATTCTGTACTTTTAAAAGTCGAACCCAAGAATTATTCAAGTTAGCTATCGTCTTACAAAAGGCTAATCAGATCCTATACACAGGACCTACAAGTGGTATCAGAGCCTTTAGAGGGACTCTGAGAAAGAAGAATCACTAAAACCACAAACTACACTCTCCTAAGATTCTTTACAAAATGTCTCAACCTGCTAATGATGAGTTCTCACAACATCTCAGTGATGATGAAGAATCAAACCTGAAGATGCATCAGATACTGGTAATGCACTAAACAACAACAAGTCAGGTGATTGTTCCCTTCAAACAACTCTATCTCAAATATCAATATCTCCAATCTCCTGAGAAGGAGGGAGGTATGATATATTTGGGCTATGGAGATGGAGCATTACCTTGGTGTACAGATGTGCAATGATGATGGAAGGTATTTAAGAAATGGAAACTCCAAGAAGAGAATTTCAACTAGAAAGGATGGTATTGTTCGAGTACTTTCACCAGTAACTGCTGCAGAAATTTAAGTTGTTGAAAAGGAAAGGAAGGCTAAGACAATATCATTGCTGGATGGCCATTCCCTAAGGAACAATGGAATATTTCATGGATATGGATGATGCAGTAAGAGATCTGGGGAGCCATTCCAGAACTAGGTTGGTGTTATGCAAATTCAAAGAAAATGCAGAAGGCTGTTTTCAAACAACAGTTTGAAGCATTTAAAATATCTAATTTCAGAAGGGCTAAGAAAAGGGATATGACAGATTTCAACAGTTACTTTCTCAATTGGAAGCTCATGGGTGTCTGGGAAGTATCTACTGAGGCTGCAAATCATAAGTTTCTCCGATGTTTGCACCCAGCATGGCCTCCAATCTGGCAATGACTATGAGTACTAATCAGAGATGACACTTTATCTATGATGATTTGTACAATAACCTTGAGTTTTTGAGCAAGAAATTAAAGGTGATAGTAAAAATCAACTTAAAGTGCTCAAAATGTTGCTTTTGTATCACAAAGCAAAAGTCAGCACTAATAAGTTGAGTCTTGGTTTTACTGGTGTCCTCAGTAGACTTGACTCCTTCTTCAACCAATATTCCTGAAAAAGAAGTTCTTGCTGGTTTTCCGATGAAGTAATCTATTCCCTCTTTGCCAAACAATCAGAGGACTAGGACTTACTTCATGAAGATCTAGAACAAATTGATGATGTAGACATTGAAGAGATGGACATAAATTGGCAAATAGCAATGATTGCTATTCGGAATGAGTAAAGTTCTATAGAAAACAGGTAAGAAGTGTTCGCTGGTGGAAAAACACCTGTTGGGCTTTGCTTAAAGAAGCTTGAATGCTTCAATTGTCACAACACTGGTCACTTTGCTAGGGAATGTACAGCAAAGGGGACACATGATGGAAAGAAGAAGAGAGACTCACTTTATCAACATCAAGAAGCTGGGAAGCAAGAGAAGAATCAGATGGGTTTGCTGACAATGGATGATGGGATTGTTAATTAGGGAGAACATACTGAAGTTGAAGAGACAAATCATGCACTTATGGCTATCAGCTCAAGCAATGAGGTAACTTTGTGTTCTAAAACTTGCATTGATTCATACAATACCCTTAAACTACTGTGTGATGAACAAATGAATCAGTTAGGTGATCAAGAAGCACAAATACTTGCCTATAGTCAAGCTGTTAAGAAACTAGAAGCTCACACATTGTTACTCTTTGCAATTTCGAAACAACTTTCTCTATGTGAAAAGCTTGCTTTTCAGGCTGAATGAAATATATGAAATAAGATGAAAATAAATAAAAGCTTAAAAGAAGTTATGAGAATAGGGCATGAAAGCTGTAAAAGAAAAGGTAAGACAATGCAGAAAACATTAGATACATGGAAAGATTATTCTAAGGAATCTTTGGAGATAATTAATTCTGCATGAGTTCAAATAGTAAAGTTGGCGTAGGGTTTGGAGACAATCAAAACAATGGAAGGTTTATGTTATGAGGAAGAATGAATTTTCTCGTGTTTATTGTTCAAAAAGGAATTCAGTTGGAAAGATACCTTTGTAACTCGCAAATAGAGATTACAAGATAATGATTTTAAAGGTGTTTCCCATCCATTAAAGTGGGGCATTATGTACTCCTTCAACCACAAGAAGAAATTGATGAGTCTTTATATGTTTATGTAAAAAAGGACCTAAGTGCCTGAAACCAAATGTATCAGAATATGGATCCAGTAAATTCTACTGTACAATCTAATGACAGTGCAGTGATATATTTGGAACTTCCTTGAAACATCTCTGTTGATCCTGAATCTGAGATTTCAAATGTACCTCCAGAAGTGTATGTGTCTACACCTATTACAACAAATGATGAACCAAATGAGATGTCTAAGTCAAGGTTGGAAGTAACTAATGAAAAAGATGTGTCTGCTCCAAAATCAAAAGAAGTTGAACCTAGTTGTGTCTCACACATAAAAACTCCTAGGCAACCACTCAAAGATAATGAAACACATAAAGTTAATAGGAAGAATTGGAATGATATGATGGAAAGAGAACTAGGGGAAGGTTACTCTTTTACAAAGAAGAAATGTTTTGTCTCTGGTAGTTTAAGTCACTTGATTAAAGATTATGACTATTATGAAAAGAAAATGGCAAGAGAAGCTGAGGTTAGGAGGGTTGTTAATACTGGTAATAGGGAGGCAAAACCAGTATGGAAAAATGCAAACAGGATTAATCACTCTAATAAATTTGTTCCTAGATCAGTACAAATTAATACTGGTAGGACAAATGTTAATGCTGTTAGGCCTAAAGTTAATGCTGTTAGTTCTAATATTAATACTGTTAGATCTAGACAGCCAGTACCTAACAAGACCTCAAACAGTTTAAGTCCCAAAAGACCACAGATGAATCAAATTAATCAAAGAAGGGATTTTTCAAAACCACATTCATCTGTAAGAAGACCCTTTGCAAAAACTACAGCACAAATGTCTCATTCTAATGCTGTAATGGGAAATTGGGGATCTGCTATTAAGACCTCAGCAAGTTATAATTGGAGGAACTCTAGACCAAACTTCAATTATAACAGTGGACCAACTTTTATTAGAACTGTGAATGCTAAAGGTCCACAAGGCAGACCCAAGCCTGTAAAGGCCTGGGTCCCTAAGAGAAACTAATTTCTCTTTTTCGTGGTCAACATTGGCCACTGAAGAACATGGTAGATAGTAGATATTTGATAGTGGATGCTCAGGGCACATGACAGGTAACAAGGATCAACTGGAGGATTTTGAAGAATTCAATGGGGGATCTGTTACCTTTGGAGGTAGCAAAGGCTACATATCTGGTAAAGGAAAAATAAGAGTTGGTAATTTAGATTTTGATAGTGTGTCTTTTGTAAAAGAATTAGGGCATTTTAACCTTTTCTCAATATCACAAATATGTGATAAGCAGCACAAGGTTCTTTTTACTGAAACTGAATGTCTTGTTGTGTCTTCTGACTTTAAGATGCCTGATGAAAATCAAATACTTTTAAAGGTCCCTAGACACCACAATATGTACAGTTTTGATATGAAGACACCTACTCCTGCAAAAGGTTTTGCCTGTTTGATTGCTAAAGCCACATCTGATGAATCTAAATTATGGCATAGAAGGTTAGGTCATATCAATTTTAAAAACCTAAACAAACTTGTGAAGGGAAACCTTGTCAGAGGTCTACCTTCCAAGGTTTTCAAAAATGACCACACATGTGTTGCCTGCCATAAAGGCAAACAACACAGGGCCTCCTGCAAGGCCAAGTTAGAAAGATTAATCACTGAGCCACTACACACCTTGCATATGGATCTTTTTGGTCCTACTTCTGTGAAAAGCATTAATCATGCAAGTTATTGCCTTGTAATTACTGATGATTGTACCAGATTTAGTTGGGTATTCTTTTTGGCCCACTAAGATGAAACCTAGGGGCATTCTTCAGACCTTTTAGGCAGATTGAAAACCACTTAGTCATAGGGTTAAAATCATTAGATCAGATAATGGCACTGAATTTAAGAATAGAGATATGCTTGAAATTTTGGTGGAAACAAGGGAAAAAAACAAGAAGTATAGTAATGCCAGAAACTCCACACAAACAAAAATAAAGTTGCTGAAAAGAATGACAAACCCTAAATGAGGCTGCTAGAACTATGCTAGGCAATTCTCTCTTACCAACCACTATTTGGCAGAAGCAGTTAGTACTAGCTTGCTATATTTTTCATAGGGTAAGAGTGACAAAACCTTTTAACAAAACTCCATATGAGCACTCTTGTTTGGCGCCACAAAACCAATTATTAGCCTACATAAGACCTGTTGGGTTCATTTTACCATTGCTAGATACTCTTTAGTGTGCTTTGGCAAGTTTGATGGAAAATCTGATGAAGGATTCTTAGGTTGGTTACTCACTAATAGCAAAGTCTATAATGGTTTATAATTTAGTACCCAAAAGAGCACAAGTAAACCTGCATGTTAATTTTCTTAAGACATAAACCCAATGTCAAACGATTAGGATATAATTGGAGTGTTTGATATTGACTATCTTGACTGATTCTATGAATAAACCTGTACTTTGGAGAAACAGCTAACCCACATGCATACTATCAAGAGAAAACTAACAATGCAGGTACTTCACAAACTCAAAGTTCTAATGCTTCTGAGGAAAAGATGAGATGTAGAATTCTTATTGTTGTACCCTTCAGCTGTACCTGATTCCTGAAGAATATTGACTCAAGGACATCTTCCAAAGTCAAAGATAAAGAAGATCAGAGAACAAGATCCCACAGCAAGAGGAATAAGGTTTTTCTCAACTGATACATTAGAAGATAATCCTAAGATTCAAGCTTTTAGAAGAGAGTTTGGAACAAATTGCCCTAAAACATTTAGGACAGTCCCTCTGAAAACAACTCTAACCATACTCCCTTTAGGTTAAATAATGGAGTTCAGAAAGTTAATACTAGTAGCTATCATGATGATTCACCTATGCCAGAGCTCGAAATCTTTCACAAGTCTGAGACAAGAATTTTTGATGAGGCATCTTATGATGAGGAGGGTGTGATAACTGACTTCAACAGTCTTCCTACAGAAATTGAAGTCAGTCCAACTCCTACACATAGGATTCATAAATTCACCCAAAAAGTTCAATACATGTGTCCTAAGCAGCTTTGCAAAACTAGAAGCAAAGTGCAGAAAAATCAGGAGCTCATGATCTATCTAGTTATATTCAAAAGCGCAAAGAAACATCACAAAGATCAGACAGCATTGTTTTTGAGTTTGCCTGTTTTCTATCTAAGGACAGGAACCTAGAAAAAGATTGTTTGAAGCTCTTCAAGATGGACAGTATAGGTTCAAGCCATGCAAAGAATAACGTTACGGATTCAAGCACAACAAGTATGGGGTTTTCTTGTAGATCTACCTCATGGAATGAAGGTGATTGGGTACAAATGGTCTACAAAAATAAAGAGATGAAAGAGGGCATTGGTTAGTGAGATTTATGGCAATATTGGTGGCCAAGGGTACACACAGGAAAGAAGGTATTGAACTATGATGAGGTTTTTGCTCCTGTGACAAGAATAGAAGCTATCAGCGTATTTTTTAGAGCCTTATGCTCATTTATGGGGTTTCATAGTATTCCAAATGGATATTAAAAGTGCTTTCTTGTATGGCACTATAGATGAAGAGGTTTATGGTCTTACAACCTCCTGTTTTGTTTGACCTGATCATCCTAACAAGGTTTATAAGGTGGTCAAAGCTTGTATGGAACCGCATCAAGGCTCCTAGAGCTTGGTATGCTACTTTATCAACATTCCTAGAGAACATGGATACAAGAGGGGCACAATTAGAACAAGACTTTATTCATTAAAAGGGACAAAAAGATATCATGCTCGTTCAAGTGTATGTTTGAGTGATATCATTTTTGGTTACTATAACCAACAAGTCATGGTGTGATGAGTTTGAAGCCTTGATGAAAAGCAGCTTTCCAGAGGATTCCATGGGTGAAACTCACATTTTTCTTAGGAAACAACAAGTCAAACTAGAACAAGGGAGGAATCTTCCTTCATTAACTCAGGACAAGTATGTAGCTGAATACTCAAGAAATTTAACTTGTACAATGTAAAGCTGCAATAACCCCCATGGAGACCAAGGTGCCTCTGACAAAGGATGAGGAAGCTATTGATGTAGATATAACACTTGACAAGATCCAAGATAGGGTTTCTCTCATGTACTTAACTAGCCTCTAGACTGATAAATGAAATGTAGTATGTGTTGTTTGTTCCACGTTTTCAGGTTAACTCCAAAGACCTTCTCATCTCAATGCTGTCAAGAGAAATCTTCCAAGTATCTTAATGTTAAAAGAACCAATCTGGGCTTGGTATCCTAGGCGAATCACCCTTCACTCTCGATCTTGAAAGCCATTCTCTGTATAGTATTATGGTGGTTCCAATACCTTGACAGGAAATCCACAACCTTGAGGAGCTTGAGTCAAATTTCTTGGACAAAGACTTATCTCATTGCAATGTAAGAAACAAGACAATAGTGAGGCTCACCTCAACAACTTGGAAGCTAAATAATAGCTGCTAAGCAGAAATTGCTGTGGACAGGTATTTTGGGTTCAAAACTCAATTACTGGACTATGGTTTTCAATCTCATGAATACCAAAATCCACATTGATAACCTGAAAGCACAATCTGCAATTAGCGTGAATAATCCAGTATAATCATTCAAGACAAAACGCACACCGGGCGAACGATAAACGTCCACGATCACTGTAATAAGTAAGTACATTAGCGTTTACTGAGCAACGGAATCGCTCATTCAGTTGTCCAAGGAGCAAAAATTCACACCGTAACCATTAATACCCTCGTAAGCAGACTATGACTAAACTTTTGTGACCACGGTTTAATTACTTGGTGGTTTAGTCACTGTGACGCTCTCTCAATAGCATACAACCCATCACGTCTACATTACATAAGGCGAGGGCGCTTATTAAAAGGTACTCAGTCTGTTTAATTGTACCTGAGTATCACTCTAAGTCGATCATAATAACAACATGATTAGATTTAGTTTTAAAATTAATACTGAGCGTTGATCAGTAGTTAATATATATACGAGAACCGAAGATTCTCTATCTTTGCATTAACTTCCTGTTACGATACACCTCATCTTGCAATATGGTCTCTATTCTATTGTTTTCAAACTTACAGTATCTTGTTTGTAGGCAGAGCATGGATGTGTGCAGATGAAAGGCAGGTGTGATACGGTCTTTTTTAGCTATTCTGTTAACATCTTCAGTAAATACTGATACTGTCTGGTGCAAAATAGTTAATATCGACAGTTGAATTCTTACATTACTAACTTCTGTTTGACCAAAATTAAGTCTGGTAGTGTAATTGTTAATACTGGTAGGTTATTATTAATGCTGGTTGCGGGAAATTTGACTTTCTTCTGCTTTATCACAGTTTAAATGTCTTACCGTAACAATATCTTACGGCGCAATTGTCGTTCTCTCAGAGAAGCTATATATAGATAAAGATTGATTTCCTCTTCATACTTATCTTTTGTATCTTGCTATCTTCTTTTCGCAAAGTAAAAATATTCTTTAATTTTTATAACGAAAATAAGTCAAGTTCCGTGTCCTGTGACCTTCCCGCCTATTCTCAGAAATACAGCTACACAACCTCCTACTCGCATAAAACCCAAGTAACATCATCCACTTATTGAACGTACTGTCTCATGGCCCAATTAAAATATTGTGACAAACACAATACAGTTGGGTTTATGCGCATAGGCCTAGACGAAAGTGCAAGGTTTCTGCTGAGATAGTGATATGTTCTCCGAGGTTCCAACCTTTCACCGGGGTATCGCGAACCATCTAACTATGTCAAGATCCACACTATCTATGAATTCCCCTTTTAAATAGTTTTGCAGACTTCTACTACACCAAATGACTATAAGTCTGCTAGCTCATGGGACCGACTAGAGAAAATAAAACACGCTAAACCATTGATACCATAAGTTAGTACCGCGACATTCAGCTGAGGCGTCTTATAGAGAAACGCTTCAATTATAGCAGATTCGACCCACAGGAGATTAGGCAATGTTTGCAAATGAATGAAATTTTTGAGGGGACGGGGCAAAATGGGGTATCCTACTGATGGAACCTTCACCTTTTGGAAAAGTTTTTTCAACACCCCAAATGAGAATTTAAGTCCACCATCTTTTGCACTGTATAAAGCTCTAAAAGAGTTTGTAGTTGAGAACAATTCGGTAGCAATATTGCTACATTAAATTGAGCTAATTTGATTGGTCTATCCAACTGATAAGAATTTATAATTTTGTCAACTTAATTTTGATGGTATGTGGCAAATTTGAAAAGCAAGATGAAGTATGTGATGTAACACTCGTTTTCTGCAACTGATTTTGAACCTATTCCAAACGGAAAGACAAACACATTGTATCTGGCTGTGACCCTAACCAAAAAGATCTTGGGGAAATATGAAAAGCGTGAGGTTTTCGAGGGCTCCTCACACGACCTTTTACCTGCTGCCTACTGTTACTTGTTTGCTACTACAAATACCCAAATGCATTCAAGAACATCCATGCTGTGACGCATCTCAACCATCATGCATCCACACTTCTTAGGTACCACTACATCATCACCTCCAGTACAATCTCCACCACCTATACCTACACCTACACCTACACCAATACCTGAAACTCAACCTGTACCATTTGAGCACATTTATGTGGAGCCATCTCCTGTCCACCAACACTTCTCACCCCCACAAGAACATGCTCAAGGAAAAATGCCTATAGATGATTTACTTTAAGTGGTTCCTCAGTTGCTCACAAGAATTGACAGCCTGGAAACGGATCTAAAACAAACCAAGCTGACAATGGGGAATGCTCTTGTGAAGTTAGTCAAGAAAGTGAAGAAATTGGAAGGGTCTTTGACAAGGAGAAAGATGGTTTTGTCAGACTCTGAAGAGGAAGAACCTGAGGCTCAAGAGAGGAAAAGTCAAGATGATCCTCTAGACTCTTTGGTACAAGGACTGGTTACACCTTCTACAACAAGAGTAAATGCTTCAGGGGAGGAACAAGTGGAAGACATAAGTCCAATACTCTTGAAGCTGCCAAAACTCATCTCCCAAGGGTTGCCTCTCTAAAAGCCAAAGTCCATAGATAAGGGAAGGAGATATAAGAGAAGAAAAGAGACTAAGGGAAAGAAGGTAGTCTCAAGCTTGGTTTTTCAAGAAGAAGTTGATACTGGTGCTAAAGAAGTTAATACTGCTGAAGGAGTTAATACTGGCAGTATTAAAATTAGTACTGTTAGTGAACAAGTTAGTACTAGCAGTGCTAAAAGGTCTATTCCTTCTCCTGATAAAGGCCAAAGAGTAGGAAAAGCTCCTATGATCAGTGAAGAAACTCCTAAGAAGTCAAAGGAACAAATTTTACAAGAGGAAGCTAGCCTTACTGAAGCAATCCAGTATTAGATACTTACAGAAAGAAGAGGTGGCTAAACAAGTACATTTGGATTCTCTCCTAGCACAAAGAATTGCAGAAGAAGAAGAATTAAATGAGCAACAAAAGAAAAGAAGAGCTCAAGTTCAATTTGAAGCTCAGCATTACACAATAATATGGGAATTATAAGTAGACAATATTGAAAGCTAATGCAGAGTTGTCAAAGCATGCTAGGAAGTGACTTACAAGGAGAAGATTTTGCAAAGAAGATGGTGATCTAGTAAATCAAAGGAAGAAATATTTTGCAGAGGAAAGAGCAAGAGCTAAAAGAAATAAGCCCATGACCCAATCACAGCTGAAGACTTATATGATGAATTACTTGAAGAATCAGGGGACATGGAAGTTATCTCAGCTTAAGAATTTTGGTTTTGAAGAAGTTAAGGAGAATTTGATAAGCAAGTGAAACATGGGTTGGGTGAATCTTTTTGCACCCAATTACACTTTGTAGCCACTAAAGCTAGTTAAAAGATTTGGTGAAGAGCTCCAGACAAAGACTACAAAAAGACTGAAAGATGATGAAGCAAAGGATGCTGAGCCAGCCAAAAAGTCTGGAAAGAGGAGAAAACAAATGGCAAGAAAAGGATTGCATACAGACCTTGATAAGGATGATTCTGAAGGTTCAGATGAAGTTAGTGAACACAATATTCTATCTCAGGAACTAAAATCCAATAATCCTGTATCCTGTACTTTGAAATCACCTATAGAGCACCTTTAAGATCATCAAGCAAGGAAAAAAGGAGTGTACCAATATTTAGGGAAAGAGGAACTGAAATAGTGTACATTAATTTGAGGCGATGTGAAGGATATATCTCTAGATATGAATCTTACTGAGTTATATAGGATTGTAATGAATAGATATGGGATAGATAGACCAGAGGATGAGCTAGAGAAGGTATTTTGGAAGTATTTAAAGAATATGTTTGAAGAACCTCTTAGTACAGATCCTATTTGGAGTTTGTTAAGTCAGCAAAGGTCATAAGTTGGAGATATTATGATACCTGTAGAGTACACTGTTTGAACTTGGAGTCAATGGATATATATATGTTAATTGAAAGAAAATATCCATTATCTGCTGAGATATGCAAAACTATGCTAAATAAGAAACTTCAAGGAGGAAAACCAGATGAGAATTGCTATAAAATGTTGAAAATGATGGAAAAGCAAGCTGGTATTAGGAAGTAGTGAAGTCTGAAGAGTTAGAAGTCTAGGATGGAGATAAGAAGGATAACACTTGGTGGAGTCTATGCACTAACTCAACAAATGGTTTATCATTTTACAATGTCCTAACTGACAATAAGGACTGCTAGTCCAGGAGCATACGGCTCTTGGTAAAGACTTCCTCAAATCGTTCTATGTTGACAACTTGCAAATAAGTGTATGGTTTTTAACTCACCATATCTGTTAAGTGAATAGTTGGCTAGCCCACAAGTTTTATGTGTTTGTGTAAAGGCTGTGGAAAAACCCTAACAAGTCCATAAGATTATGGCTTATGGTAAAGACAAATTATAAATCCATATTAGATGGTTGACACTTTACCAAAAAGTGGATGGTATGTCAACTCACCAAGTTTCATGTACAAAGAGTTGACATGGTTATCAATCCACCATGGAATTTACCTTTTCTAGGTGCCAAAGGATTGACTAGCCCTGAGCAAACGGCTACAGGTAAAGGCATATCAAATCCGTTTATGGCTGTAATGGTTTGCCAAAAACCATATGGTATTCAACTCACCAATGTTTAATGTACTGAGAGTTGAAATGGTTTTCAGTCAACCATGGACATGCACCTTTCTGGTGGCCAAAGGACTGACTACTCCAGAGTGAATGGCTAACTGGTAAAGAGACATCAAATCCATTTAAATTTTTTCAATGATTCACCTCTCACAGGAGTTAACACACCTGGAAGTGATGAGAATAGACTGAAACTATATGATTTGATGTACATATTGTCATTGTTGCTGAGATGATGGATTGCTGAAGAAATTTGAAGAATAGTT
Organism: Tanacetum coccineum; assembly: GCA_026074375.1. Lineage (NCBI taxonomy): Eukaryota > Viridiplantae > Streptophyta > Magnoliopsida > Asterales > Asteraceae > Tanacetum > Tanacetum coccineum. The sequence continues at coordinate 2,110 of BQNB010138010.1, read as the reverse complement.
GCTGCAAAGATTAAAAAGAGATGACTTGAAGCATTGCAGATCAAGAATAACTTGAAGAATTCTATTTACAACATCCTCAGAAAGCTTAAATTATTTAAAGTAAAGATCAAGAATGTATTGAAGGAACTTGAAGTTCACAAGTGAAGATCAAGTTAGGGGAGGATTGTTGGGAAATAGATTGTAAAGACTTAATACTGGTAGTATAACAGTTAAGTCTGGTAGTAATAGTTAGTTCTGTTAGTACTGAGTTAATACTGGCAGTACTAAGTTAAGTCTGGCAGTACTAAAGTTAGTACTGGTAGAGTAGCAGTACTAGAGTTAGTACTGGTCATAGTTAGTTAAGTCTGTTTATGTAACAGAATAGTAATAGTTATCTTAGAGATATCTTAGGAGATATCTTAGGAAATGATATGTATTATCCTTTGACACGATTGTAAGCCCATTAGGGTTTCCTTGGTGTATAAAAGGAACCCTAAGGCACAATGTTATGTACGTGATTGAAATATATCAATAGAAGCATTAGAGCTTAATAGCAAATTAGAATTATTGTTTCTTCTTAATTCTTGTGTTAAGATTCCGCATTAACACTTGATATTCGTAGTCAGTGTCTCTCATATAGTTGATTTGGATTTATTCAAGTTAGCTATCGTCTTACAAAGGCTAATCAGATCATATACCAAGGACCTACAATTTTGAAGTTTAGAATGAGTAAATATGGAATTATCCCTTTTGATTTCGCATTTAAGGCTAGGCACTATGGCAGTGGGTCGCGACCTGCACTTTCCGACGCCACATCAGCTTTCTCTCTCCAGTGACCTACATGCGACCTTTTGCCATTATAAGGCGACCTTCAAAAATGTTTTTTTTACATTAAATGAAAAAGGGACGAATTTGTGTCACACGACACAGGCCGTTAACTCGACAAATATATGAATTTGTCTCCGGCGTCTTCGACCACGACCGACTATCCACTACGGGACCGACCGACCGCGACCGAGGTCGGCCGACCCGTAACGGGTAGCCTAATATGTGAACGAATGATAAAGTACGTTTCATTATATGTCATTAACCCTTGGTCGATTAAACCTGCTTGACTTAAACACACTAAATAGTTGAAACTTGAAAGGGCATTAAAAAGGGTAAAAAGTGGTGGATGCTGGTATTGAACAAACCTTGGGCGGACTTGTCGGATTAAGATAATTGTCCAACACGCCTCTCATTTGTCTCCTTCTCTGTTACCTACACGTGTCTTGTTCTAATTGGATTTTTTCTTAACGCCGCCCCATCCACGCGGCGCAGCATAGACAACTTATTCCAAACACCACCCTTTTTCTCGGAACTCCACTTCTAATTTTCACGCGCTTTTTATATCCCACTTTTCCTTTTATAATAATATACACTCCACTTCTAAACACTTTCCACCATCACACATGATACATGCTCAAAAACACGTACATACATATTGAATTAAAAATTAATATTTCTCTTTTATCGGTTTGTGGCTCATGTAAAATTAAACTATGCGGTTGTCGATAATCACAAGGTATGAAAGTGAAAGGAGGTTTTGCATGTTTGCCATGGTGAGGATGCTATCATGCTAAATATGAGTTTAGGTGTTCACCATATAAATTGTATAGGTTTCAAACTTTTTTTCTGTATCAAAATGATTTAGTGCTGCAATATATCACATATCCTATGAAAACTAAGTTAATGTAATCAAATATATTTTTACAATATTTTGATATTATCATAGTAAACTTGAAATGCGTAATATACTCTTTTATAGATAGAACTATATAATTTTATAGATAGAAAAAACGGGTAATTCGATTCATTAAGTTTGTGACAATTCCTTTGCACAGAGTCCGATCGTGCATTTTGTATCTATAACTGTAAGAAAAAGTATGCTTCTACATTAACTAAAATGTGACCCAGCACATCACACTAGTTACGACTTACTTAATGAATCTCAATACCATTAGAAGTTAGCATTTAAGAAAATAGTAAATGAATCAGGTTAGGATGACGATAACAACAACAACACGAATGTCAAACCTCGTCGAAACAAGGTACGAGGTATATCAAAAAAGGGTTTTTCTAACATGTGTCA
>BQNB010138009.1:0-17767 GCA_026074375.1 Tanacetum coccineum | reverse complement strand
TATAATCCAGAAAAGTATGTCAAGATGTAAAACACAAAAAAAAGTGTGTGTGTCTAGGCGTCAAGTCCTTTAATGGACGCCTAGGGTTTGTTTGTTTTAGCCTCAAGAATCTATGATTCCTGTTACTAGTTAGAGTAACTGTTCTAGAATTGATCATCTAGAATTGGGGCTATAAAGAATGTTTGGTTATTAATGAAGAACACCTTGTTGAATATCTTTGTTCTTATTCCGCTTTATTTTTATAACTTATGAACAATGATATTATCCTAGATAAAGGTCTAAACAACTTGAGCTTAAATGATCTAATGATTATTTAGGTTTCCACAATTGGTATCAGAGCCTCATGGCTCTTGATCTAGGATCGCAAGGTTTGTTTTGAAGTCGTGTTCTTAATGAAAAGGAAGTAACGAATCTCTGTTTGGTGTATCGATGATTTTGGTGAAGTTAGGGTTTTTGCGACACTTTAAAGCGTCGTCTTTATACTTAAAAAAAGACGACTATGATTATTTTTATTTGAAGTCGAGTTTGGTAAATATTAGAGTTTATTCACAAAACCCTAATATGGTCAAACAGTTTTGGTCGTTTATTAGTTAAAGCAGTAGGTTATGAAGAAACAACAGGTATTGATGCTGATTTGGTGATGACAGGAGATGAAGCAGCAATATCATTATGATTAAGGTACAAAGAAGTAGCTTCGTGATGGTGTTTGGTATGCAGAATTCGTAGGTTTGTTTCATGTTTATATGAGAAGTATATCACTGCCTATACGACATAAGTATTGCTCGTTATATTGTTAATACTATCAAGTATTCGTTAATACTGCCAGTTCTATATTTGTACTGCTGTCTTTGGTTAGTACTATTAGTTACGCATTAGTATTGCAGGTTTGTGTGATCACGTGAGATTCTACTGCTGGAACATGGTTAGTACTGCCAATGTATTGTTTATACCGGCAAAGGATGGTTAATACTGTTGGTTGTTATCATTAGTACTGCTAGGCTTTTATTGTAGTTACTACTATTGGTTCGGGATAATACTCCTAGCATATAGTAGTTAATACTGCTAGGCTTCTTTTAGCAGTTAATACTGCTACTTGATTTTTAGTACTGCTAGCATTGGGCTCAAATGAAAAGTTTATATTACTCAACAAAAGGTTAGTACTGTTCAAGTTAATGTTTGTACTGCCTTTGTCATCCGAGAACAGTGTTTGTACTGCTAGTGTTATCCGATAAGCAGTTAATACTGCTGGTTATATTCGATATCGAACAACACATAGTTTTGGATCTCGGATTGAACATGATGCTTCATTTAAAGGGAAGTTAATAATTTTAAATGTTCTTAAACATTTAAAAGGCTCGTATTTTGGATCTATTGAAGATGTGGTTACAAAGAAGGTTGTTTATCACCCATTTGAAGATGAAGTGGAATTATTTGGTTTGTGTTTTATCATATCTTAAAGTGAGTGTAACACTTTAGAGATAACTTGTTTGGTTATATACGGTTTATGATGAAGACTTGATAAAACTAGTTTTTACCTGATGTAAGAAGATACATTGTAGTACTCATGGGTATTTACTATCACGTAGTCAGTGACTCATGTAAGGCATGTGGATTTATCAAGAGATCGAGGTCTACTCATAAAACGGAGAAGAAGATTATGAGTTCTTATCATATTATAGTGCAAGACATAAGACACAAGTTTGGGTTATTCTACTTCAGCATCAAGTTCGTTATACTTAGTTTTCTTCATCAGTAATCATTACATAGAGCCTACAGAATTGAAGATTCAAGAAATGGTTAACATATGGGTTTCAGGGGAAGCTTAATGTTAAAATGTTTAACCATTTATTTGCTACATTGAGGTGAAGGTTTTTACTACTGCTAGTCTTTGTTACTACTGCTAGTTTAAGTTTCTACTGCTCAAGTTCATTTATCTTAAAGGCGCGTCATGGAGGGTAATTTGAGTTGTTGAAGGCTGGATTAGAAGTGTGATATTGGTTCGTAGTTGTGAAGATCAAAGTTGCATACTTTAGTCTCCTATTTGATATTGACAAAAAGGGGAAGAAGATTTGATGATTTGCAACTTGTAGATCCTTGGTAGCTTAAGGGGAAGTTTTCATTCGTATATTAACTTCAGGGGAAGTTCATGCTTATTTGGTTTTGTCATTATCAACTAGGGGAAGATTGTTGGGAATTATATTTGAGTTGATAAGACAAAACATGAATGAAACAAGATGGAAACAAGAAGGACCAAAGTTGTCATTGCAAGATTCTACAAGATGTAGGAGATAATGAAGATTTGGTCAACATAAAGATAAAGATAAAAGATATCAAGATAAACATTAGATGATTTACTTATTTAATATCTTTTATTAGTTTCCATGTAAACCTTAACCTCCTTATGCTATAAAAGGAGGTCCAGGCATATAGTTTTCAGTGTGCCAAAAAGTGTGTGTGTGTGCACCAAAGGTGTAAAACGTGTGTATGTGGGTTTACACGTCCCATAGAAAGATGTAGATGCTAGCATGTGTGGTGTAGCCCCAAGATCATTAGTTTGATCATGTTGATGTAACCGTCTTACCATTGATCATGTAAGATTGGGGCTTGTAGTAGTCATTATAGTTAGAGATGATGATGAAAAACCTTGTATTAATAACAATGATTCAATGTTTGAATATTCCGCCTTTGTTATTAAAGGTCTAAACAACCTGAGCTTAAATGATTCTCAACATCTACCTACTGTATTTTGGGCTGAAACAGTTAATACTGCTTGTTATGTTTTGAATAGGGTTTTAGTGACCAAGCCTCATAACAAGACACCCTATGAACTTATAATTGGCAGACCACCAAGCATAAGTTTCATGAGACCTTTTGAATGTCTTGTTACTATTCTAAATACCCTAGACCCTTTAGGTATCTTTCACCCAAAAGTTACCCATCAAAAACGGCTGCTAATGCCACATATCATGGCCCGTAACACAAATGAATAGACATGTACGTGTTCGATCACATCCTCATTGAGTTTACCAACGGTTAGGATATGAAGAATGATATGTGGTATGGGGACCTTCTATACTTTTACCAATGATTGTTACCACGAGGCAGCTGAGACATGATATATGGCTCCCATTAACGACAGATTAGACAGTACGCCTACGTACATATCTTATGCGAAGTAAGTAACCTCGCAGCTATTAGTCATTAGGAAAGAGAAGTAAATTGTTGTTAAAATAAAAATTATGAAACAAATAGATTAAGTCTAAAATACAAGTGTGCTAGACACTTTTTCCCGACCATTCCATGATAAAGACACGACTATTTACAACATCTTGATCATAGATCAAAAACAACAACCTAAGTTGGCGTTCCCGTAACGGTCAACTTCCCAATCATCCCATACTTTACAGGGCAAGTGGCGATATCTACCACTTTATTTAATACTCTACATCGTCGATTTGTATCAACGAATAATCGATCCTTTGTGTAATTCCATCGGTAGTTGCGAAACGATTATCTTCAAACTTTCTTTCTCTTTTTTGTTGCGATTTTTCTAATTTTTTTGTTCTCGATTTTTTTTGTTAAACACAATTCTAATAAAACTCGGTGTATTTCACTCCATCTTCACGATAATATATAATTTCCGGATAATTCTATCAATAGTTTCTTCATTCTTTCGGAGTTTTACCATATGAAATTGTGATATGGTGTATAGATAAAAATACAATAGTGAGTTTAGGACTATAATATACATTCCCATTTGCGATGTGCAAATTCTTCTCACCGTACCAAAATTAACACAAGACTCGGGAAATACAAGCTTTACATTTTAAGGAACTAGCAACTATAAAATAAACTTAATCTAACAGGATAGGCTAAGGTGTAACGAAATAAATAATTGGTGTATTTCCTAAAGGATTGGCTCTACAGGTTGTTCTAGGGATATCTTACTCTTAAAGTGAGAGTAGACAAAAGGTTTATACGGGGGTTAACTAACCAGTGTAGTTAGTTAATAAGAAACATGTAAAGGCGTTTTGGGGGTAATCCTAAAATTTACTAATTTAAATAAGTTACTCCATCTAAATCCACAGTATTTATCATTGCGGTCTGTAGTGATATACCAAGCCAAGTTCTAAAGTCTACTACATCACCGGCACACTCATATTTTATAAAATTTGGGTAAACATTTGGAAACGGATAGGTTAAATCCTCACGATATCTAATAAGGGTTGTTGTGTGCAGGTTATGTATCAAGTTTTCACAAAAGTATGCATAATTTTTTTTAAAATTTGAGCTTAATTTAAGCATTTTAGTGTGAAAAATAGGACAAGTAAACCTTCTAATTCCCATCCCCCCACTTGAATTATACAACGTCCTCATTGTATAGATAAGACATTAAATACGGGAATTAAAAAGAATTAGAATGAGAAACTCCCTTGATATTTGCTCGGTAGATTCTCCATGTTGAGTTTATTGAGCAAGATTGTGTGGTGGTTCAGCCGCCTTAAAGTTTCAAGACTCCAACACTTCAAGATCTCTAGATTTGGAAATTCTCCACCAATATTCGTCAATATTTCTATCAATTCCTATCTTGGTACCTGCGGTTAATTTAAACTAAACTAAATAAACTAAATACGAGTCAGCCACCAATACGCCGCATCCATGAACTGGAATACGCCGTATTGAGAATCTTGTAAAAAGTATCTAAATATGGGTCATTCTGTTGAATACCCCGTATCATGTGCATGAATACGCCGTATTGACAGAACTGAAAATAATGTTTTTAAAGTGCATAAAAAGTAAAGGCTGATAACGTCCAGACTATCAATACGCCGTATGGTATGGAGCGGATACGCCGTATTGAAGTCTGGGAAGACAGACTCGATAAAATAAAATAACATTTCGGGTTGTCTCCCGGAAAGCACTTTTGTTTACAGTGAAGTCTTTAAGTTAGACTTTTCTTTAGCTTCTCTTTATTCAGTTATTTGGTGCGCATCACCTTCCATCCGTTGTCCTTTTTCTGAAACATATCTTGGTAGATTTTGGACATATTATCTTCGTTTCTCTCCCAAATATCATCTTCACATCTTCTTATAGCAATATATTCTTCATTGGGTCTAAGTGAGTACTGAATAGCTTCAAACTTTTCTGCTTTACTCATTCTTTTGTAAGGTTGCTCATTAATGGATTCGGATGTATTGCTATATTTGCGCTTTTACTTTGTTCATCTTCCCTTTTGGTGTCGCACTTTCCACGTGTTATCAGACAAGGTTTGAAGAACGAGTCAATAGTAATATTGTTATTACTCAAGATGCTATCATCCATTCGTTTCTTATTCCATCTCCCATTCATCCAAGCATGGAACAATACTTTTTTTAGTTCTTCCATCTATTTTCATATGTTTATTAAATGACGAATTTACTCGCGATATGAGTTTAAGTGGATCTATCCCCCGATTATCTCCTTCGTCTAACATTTCTTCTTCTCCATCGTATGATTCAAGATAAAATTTACAGAAAAATTTCTCAACCAGTTCTTCCTAAACGGTGATATTTCCCCTCGTTTATCCATCATTATTTTACGTCATCAGCCAGTGAGAGAGGAAAGATTTTCACTCGTAGTTGATAGGAATCCACACCAGGAATGTAGATTAAATCAATCATTTCAAGTGCCTTAGCAATGTGGTCCATCATGTCTTCGTCAATCCATCCGTGGTATGCACTCTTTTGTAATTTTACCAAAAATTCATTGCTGAGTTCCATGTTTATATTGTTACTAGTGATAGAAAGATATGATTCATTTTGAGCATTCACTATGTATTCCTTTGAAATTAGTTCTGCCATGACTTCTAATGGTATCTTCTTTAGTCTACTAGCTCTCATAAGTACTTCCTGTAACAAGGGCAAAACCATCAGCAGGATTTCCTCTGAAGAAAGATAGAAAATGTTTGGCACAGAAATTAAATATGAAAACTAAGATTCTGATTTTGCTTCAGATGATCGATACGCCTCATTCAATAGAAGTGGATACGCCGTATTAATCTTTTGAATGAATACGCTGTATTGGACAGAAAGTTGGATACGCCGTATCAAATGGAAGTGGATACGCCGTATCGAGTTATCGACCAGAACAGTGTATTTGGAAAACAATTAAATTAAACACACAAATTTACAAGCAAACAATTAAACTAACAAATATACAAGAATATACACTAATCTAATTTACATTACTCCTAAGGGTTAGATCTAATGTTAATTTTCACTCCCCGGCAACGGCCCCAAAAACTTGATGTGTCGTTGTGTGGTGTATATTTTTATGATTCAAGTTTTAAATTTATATTTTGTCGACTTAACCAAAAACAATACTTTAAAGGGCATTGTACCCGGTCGGTGGTAGATTCGTGGTAAGTAGGGTGTCGAACACTTGAAGCGAGCTTAAATCTCTTAATTTATTAATATTTTGATTATCTAATCTAAGTTAACTCTAATCTAAGTCAAACCTATGATAATCCTACGTTAGTTCTAATCCTAATTCTAACAGGTAAAATGGGGTTTTCAGCCTGAGAGACTGGCACGGGTTTGGTTGGTGACTATAATCAATTCAAGACACTTTAACCCACGCAAGCAAATTAACAGAAGATAAAAGAGAGGTTGAGCCTTATGATAGAAAACTGTATTGGCCATCATTAATCCGATTAGAAGTTGGTTTGATTATTCAGTGCAATGATTACTTATCTTGAAGAGGCATATCATTCTTAGACTTAGGCGGGACTTCATCCTAAGACCTAGACATATTAATTATGTCACAATTAAAGCATCCGCATAAAACATCCTTATTTGCTGATTATAATCTATCTTAGCGATTAAAGCAATGGTGATCTTGTTAAACCCTAGCTCAGAAAGACTTTACCCACTTACTGCTTAATGGCAATTTATACTCTAGTAGTCCACTTGTCCAACTATCCAATGGAATCAGAACATTATTTGTTGAATTATCTAGATTCACCTACTAGTCAACATGTTCAATAAACCAAAGACAATTTCTGTTAACTAGTTAAGCCAGAAGCATATCCTTAGCACGATTTTAGAAGGACAATATTTGTGATCCTATGATTCTAGATAAATAAATCAATATATGGAGAGCTATCCTGACATCTAGATTACTTGGTTCGTATCACTAGATCCAGTTGAATGATAGGTCGCATACAAAAGCACGTAAACAAGTATAAATTGATAAGCATAAACAAGCATACAATGATAAATCAAGAAATCGAGATATAAACAAAACCAAACATTCAGATCTTCATAATAATTGCTAATACCCGAAGGTATTAGCCTTCAAACATCATAATTAATAAAAGAGTAATAACTTAGTCAAGGTAAACTAACCGAGTTAACGAATGATACCAAAAACTGAACGATTACAAAAGTATAAGAAATTACACGTTGTCTTCTATGGATTGGAATGCGTTGCAAGACATCTTCTGCTCTTTTTCTCCTTTGAAAACCAACTTTTGTGGTTTAGGTATCCAGAATATGATTTAGCACACTTAAAACTCATTTTTGAGTTTTGTATTTATAGGGTCTGGAGTCGGTATCGATACGGCATATCCAAGGTATTGGATACGGCGTATTGGGGTTTCTTGGAGTAGGGACCACGTTTGATATCTTCCAGAATATTTTATTCCCATATAGCTTGAATACGGCGTATTACCTTTCCTGGATACGGCGTATTGGACTTGTTTTCTTTGTGGTCTTTGGTCAGTGGAGGCACAGATACGCCGTATCTTCCTTGATGGATACGGCGTATTGGTTGTTAGAATAGTAATCTTCAAAATATCTTCATTTAACCTCCAGAATGCGCGCCTTTTGCTAATATTGACCAAGTACTCCGTAATTACTGCAATTCTCAGATATAAATGATTGAGTAACAATTCTTTACAATAATTATACAAAATGGGTTATTTACATGGGATAAATTATGCTATAAAATAGACGTTATTTGATGTCATCAGCTGTCGTGTAGGTTGTTTTTATTGATTACCAAGTTTTAAATTTATATTTAGCCGACTTTACCTAAAACAACACTTTAACGGGCAGTGTACCCGATCAGATGAAGTTTCATGGTAAGTAGGGTGTCGAACACTAAGAGCGAGGTCGTTTAACCTTATATTCTATTAGTATTTTAGTTAATCTAATTAGACTAGTTAATTCTAATTACTTGTTAAACCTATGCTAAACATAGTTATAATGATAAAGGGAGGGGGTTCAGCCTGAGAGACTGGCACGTGTTTTATGGTAACAATAATCAATTCAATACACAATAAGCATGCAAGAAGAAAATTAGAAGATAAAAGAGCGGTACAAGACAAATGATAGAAAACTGTATTAGCCAAATTAAATCCGATTAAATGCTGGTTTATTTGTTTAGTGTAATGACTGCTTATCTTGAGGCGGCATATCATTCTTAAGACTTAGGCGGGACATCATCCTAAGACCTAGACACGTTGAATCCTGTCAGAATTAACGCATCTGCATAAAGCTTCCTTTAGTTTAATTATAATCTATCTTAGGGATTAAAGCAATGGTGATCTTGTTAAACACTAGCCTATCGAGACTTTACCCACTTACTGCTTGACGGTATTTTATATACTGGTAGTTCACTGTTCAAGTCTTTACCAATGATTAAGAACGTACTTGTTGATCCAAGGGTCACCTGCCAGGCCAACTAAGCTCACTAATCTAAAGGCAAAGATAGAACATTATTTGTGATCCTATTGGTCCATATATATAAAACACAATATGGAGAGCTATCCCAGTATCCAGATTACTTGGTCAGTATCTCTAGACCCAGTTGAATGATAGGTCGCATATTCAAGCACATACATAAGTATGAGATGATAAACATAATTAAACAATCAACGATAAATTAAGAAATCAAGATTAAATGAACCAAACATTAAATCTTCATTAAGATGGCTAATACCCGAGGGTAGGGGTGTCATAAAAGCCGACCCGACCCAAACCCGACCCAAACCCAAACACGAATATGACTAATCGGGTTGGGTCAATCGGATTCAAAGTTATATTCGGGTCAATCGAGTCAACCCGATTGACCCAAAATATAAACAAGGTCGGGTTTTGGGTTTCATATATTTATCTACTCGGGTTCGGGTTAACCCGAATGACCCGAGTTTGATTTTTTTTTCTTTTTCTTTTTATAACTCTGTCTATCTACTCTCTCTTTTATTAACAAGCCCATGTGAATTGTGATATAATTAGCCCAGTTCTAATTTATGTCCAATGTCTAATACGTTAACATATTTACATAAATTACTTATAAATAAATGAAAGCATGCAACTACAACAAATGAAAGCATGCAACTGCTAGCAAAGTACCAAAGTTACATTTTTGTTGCATTCGTCAAATGAAAACATGCAACTACAACAAATGTTATTACTACACGCTTTGTTTTGCTTTTGAACTCAAACTTAAAAAATTCTAAATCGTGCATTTCTAAAAAAATAAAAATAAAAAATTTCTAAATTGGCCAAGACCCGAACCCGAATTGACCCAACCCGAATGACCAGAACCTAAATGAACTGAACCCGAATGACCCGAGTTCTAAACAACGTCGAGTTTGGGTATGGATTTTATAAGTCTTGACCCGAATTGACTCGACCTGATTGACCCGAACCCGACTGACACGACCGTATTCACACCCCTACCCGAGGGTATTAGCTCATAACCATTGTAAAGTGTGATCAATTAACCAAGGTAAACTAAACGTTTTACCAAACGATATCAAATATTAAATGATTACAAGAGTATAGGAATTACACGGTGTCTTCTATGAAATCGTGATCAATGCTTGACCTTGGTTTCTCTTCTTTTCTTCAGAAAATCGACTTTTATGTTTATGGTATAGAGAATATGATTTTGCACACTAAAAACTTGTTTTTGACTGTTCTATTTATAGTCACTAAAAATTAGTGGATACGTCGTATTAAGTGAGGTGAATACGGCGTGTAGGGGTAAATTCCTTAGAGTGCGTGCTATGTTCACAATCAATCGGTTATATCTTTCCTTTATTTCATTTAATGCAAGATCTTTGATTGTTTGACCAGCTGGATACGGCGTATGTAGTAAGCAGGATACGCCGTATGAGGAATTAAACATACGCATTTTCTTGTGAGGTCCATGCGTTGATACGCCGTACCTTCTTTGCTGGATACGGCGTATTGAGTCAAAAATAAGTATCTTCAAATATCTTCATTTAAGCTCCAAAATGTGTGCCTTTTAGCTTTTCTACACAAAACACTCAGTAATTACTGCAATTAACAACTTTAAGTAATTAAGTAACAATTCTTGCAATAATTATATAAAAATGGGTAGTTTATTTGGGATAAATGATGGTATAAAAGTAACATTATTTGATATCAGATATTCCCCCACTTGAATCCTACTTGTCCTCAAGTAGACTCTAGAAATTTATTGAAAATGTATCCCAACCGAAGTTAAGGATTTTTCCTTTAAGCATTTCTTTCGTTATTTATCACTTGTACGCAAAGCCATGCACCTCAAGGAAATAGGGGAAATGAAAAACTTGATCACTTCAAATAATCTAGGGTGTTGTAACATTTAATGTGGGTACGCTCTTCATTTTGGTCTGGTCGTGATTAGTTTTCTATCATATGATTGGAAAGGATACATATCTCCACCACTAGAGCTAAGGAGTAACAAGTCAAAAAGTAAATTGGTTTAATAGGCTTAATGGGTTGATCATTCTAACAATATTTCACCAAAAGTACCACACCAACAAGGCAGCTGAATCATACATACATGGCTGTAACGACGGAATAAACATGTATAATTCGATCACATCCTCATTCGAGTTTAACCAAAGGTTAGGACAAAGAATGATATAGGGTATGAATCTTCTAACTTTCACCAAAATTAATAAACTAACAAGGCAGCTGAATCACGCATACATGGCCGTAACAACATAATAGACATGCATGACTCGATCACATCCTTGTTCGAGTAAAACCTAAGGTTAATTGCTAGGAAAGGGAAGTAAATTGTTGTTAAATAAAATTCACAAAACAAATAGATTAAGCCTGAACAAATAAGGTATATAGTTGCTAGAAACTTTCCTGACCATTTCATGATAAAGACTTAGAAATATATACAAACGCTTCTGAAATGACAAACACAACCTAAGTTGGCGTTCCTATAACGGTCAACTTCACAATCATCCCAAATTATATATATTCTTACAAAGTAAGTGGTGATGTCGACCACTTTATACAAAACTATATATCGTTGATTTTTTACAATGTTTCAACGAATAATCGATCCTTCCACGTGATTTATCGGTTTAAGTTCAACGTACCGACTATCAATCTTTCCTTCTCTTTTTTGATGCAATTTTCTATTTTTCCATTTTTTTCATAACATAACAATACGAATCTCGATGTAATTTCTTCACCATCATAATTCATCCGGATAATTTTTCTTTAAACTCTTCATCTTCGAACATAGAACATAATTACGAAAGTAGCAAAATACATGAGCTACAAACTTTTACATTCCCATTTCATTATGCAATTTCCCGACCTAACCAAAGATAGAAAATTTCATTTTGACACAGGAACTACAAAACTTTACACAAAAGCAACTAGCAACTTTGATTAAATAGGCTTAATCTACAGGGTAGGCTAAGGTGTAACGAAATAAACATTTTGGTGTGAAAATGACAGGAATGGCTCAACAAGTTTTTCTAAGGGATCTTACACTTAAAGTAAGAGTAAGCAAAGGGTTATACGGGGGTTAACTAACTAGTGTAGTTAGTTAATAACACAACATATAGGCTTTTTGATGTATTCCTAGAAATCTACCAGTTAAACATGTTACTCTATCTAAGTTCATAGTACTCATCATTGTGGTCTCGAGTGATATACTAAGCCAAGTTTTAAAGTCTACTACATCACCGGCACACTCATAATTTTGTGGAATTTTTGGTAAACATTTGGAGACGGAATATGCTTAATTTTCACAATTTATCATTAAGGGTTATTGTGCGCGAGGTAATGTAACTAGTGATTTTACAAAAGTTATGCTAATTTTTTTTTAATTTGGCATAATTTAAGCATATAGCATATTATTTGTAAAAAGAAGGACAAGTAGGCATTCTAATTCTCCATCTCCCCCACTTAAATTATACAACATCCCCGTTATATAGATAAAACAATTAAATAAAATGGGAAATAGAATTAGAACGAGGAACTCCCTAGATATTTTGCTCAAGATGATTCTCCAATTTGAGTTCTTGAGCAAAAGTGTGTTGAAGAGGCGTCAGGATGCCCGTTTGAGTTCAACACACGTCTTTTTCAGAGTATACCATCACCAAATCATCGATTTTGTTACAGCAAGGTCCTGCATAAAAGTTAGAAGACAAAATGTGCAATTCCTATCTCGGTTTTACAATGGTTACAATGCAGAAAAATAAACACACATACTGTACAGGTAGTCAATACGTCATATCCCAAACCCAAGGATACGTTGTATTACATCTTGTAAAAACAAATGTTTTAAAGTTGCAGGAATTTAAATGCAGAAATTAAAGGACTGATAATGTCCAGACATGTTCATACGCCGTATCTATAGAGGTTCTATACGCCGTATGGAATGTCTGGGAAGACAGACATAACAAACAATTAAAATTACAAACAACAAACAATTAAAATAGTCGGGTTGTCTCCCGGTAAGCACTTTTCTTTTAGCCATTCTTTAAGTTAGACTTTTTTTTTCTCTCCCCCTCCTTAGCTTCATTCATCCATTCAACTCGCACCTCCGACCCTGTGATGCGAAATTCTCCATATCTTTTGGCATGACAACAAACTTCTATGCAAAATATGCATGCCGAGCACAACACCACTTTTTGTAACATCCATATCGTCAATGAATGAGAAACCTAAAATAATAGAAAAAAATTCCCAATTAAAATAGGTATGTTAATCAATTCCCTTGCTAGTTTCCTTCCCATTCATGATCACCAATATGTCCATAATTATAGAATTATAGAAACGTTTAGGTCCATCAATATAGATGGACAAGGTAGGAGGAATCAGCAAAAAAACATGTTTATATTACCTAATCATACAAGAAAAATTCATTTTTTGTAACAACTTTTTGAAAGTAGATCATTGAAAATAATACTCCATTGCAAGGGTTTGGTCTACAAAGTTATCATCGCTCTTGATCCATCCAAGTTTCTATATGGCACAACCAAATCATTTAATTTCAATATAATTACCAGATTTGGGTCAAATGATTTATTAATGGCCCCTCCCCCACAAGCTTATTTATTGGAATAAGATTCATCCTTCTTTCAATCATATAGACCCTTCTAATTATCTAGTAGCGGGTTTAATGCTTATATGAAAAACAAATTTTCTCTTCCTCAAAAACCCTTAGGAGATAAATTTTCTTTTAAAACACTATCTTTGGCATGTGGGTAACAAGAATGGTCGTCCGAGGATCAAAGGGACATCGTCATCCTCGGGTATATCCAAGATAATAAAGTCTGTGAGGGGAAAAAAAAAAGGGGGGGGGAAGATAAATTAAACACCAATTTTTAACGTAGCACGTATTAATTTTAAGCGCACTAAAAGACAACTTGGATGTAAAAAATTGTTCTGTTTAGCTAGTCAAAGTTTTAACCTAGCATGGGCTAAATCTCCTAGGCCAAGGTTGGTGTAGGTAGAGAATGTCATAACACTTACACTTGCTCCTAGGTCAACAAGGGCTTTATCAAAACAAACATTATGAATAAAATATGGTAGAGTAAAGCTCCATGGGTCCTTTTATTTCTAACGTAAGGTGTGATCATAAGTTTCCAGAATCTTTATTTCATGTGCCTTCTTCCAATCATCATAGTAGTAACCACGCAGTCACTTAGGAAAGGGAACTATTTCAAAAATATGTTACAGTACTGTGAGTCTGATACATCGTATGAGCCTAATCCGATACGATGTATCCTAGTTGAATTAGCCTTAGTAGTTGAAATCGATTTAACATGGTCCCTTAGGTTTATTTTTGTTAAACTAGGCAAACTTCTGAATCCTCTTTCTTGTAAGACTTTGCTCATCTAACCAATCTGAGTCTCTAAGGTCTTAATCGATGCTCTTTGATTTCTTATAGTTGCATCGGTAGAAGCTCGAATTTCTTTGATTATGTTTGAATTATCTTCGTGTCTCTTTGTTGATTCAGCCATGAATTTGGTCAGTGATTCCTCTATAGTTTGTCTTCGATCAGGATACGAAGAGTTTCTGTTGTTTCATTAGTAGAATCTTGGTCATGCTGCTCTGTACTATCCTCCAGGTTGGTAGGGTCCACCAAACTGTATACAGTAAGCCTCTTAAAGAGTTTTCCCCTCTTCTTTGAGTGGACAATCCTTTGTGTAGTATGGTCCTTTGTATAACTCGCATCCGACCTAAGCATCGTATACCTTTTCGTTCACTTTCTTAATTTCTCTCCTGAGACTATTGAGTTGGGCTTGGATAGCAGCAAGTCCATCAGAAGTTTTAGTACTTCTGGTCTTTGAGGATGTTCCATTATGCCATTTATGAGAGTATTCAACCATCTCTTGGATGGTTACTTTTGCATCGGCAGTAGTTTTAGTGGGAATGACACCTTTTGAATCAAGGATTTGTCTAGTTGGAACATCGAGCCCATTATAAAATAAGATTACTTCCTGCATATCAGTCAAACAGTGCTGGGGGCATTTCATTAAGAATTCCTTAAATCTTTCCCAGGCTCAGAAAGAGCTTTCTTCAGATTCTTGCTGAAAGTTATTAATTTATCCATTTTCTTTGCAGTACGAACAGGCGGGCAATACTTGTTTAGAACTTCATTTTTAGGGTTTCCCAATTAGTAATCGAATTTGATGGTTCATTCCTTAGCCAAAGACTCGTGGCTCCAGTTAGGGACATGGGAAAAGCTCGAAGCATTATTTGGTCTTGACTCGGGGATATGGAATAAGTCAATGGTTTCAAGGACTTTTTCAATGTGTTCGTTTGTATCTTCATGTTCCGAACAGCTGAAAGTGTTTTCGCGAAGTTCCTTAAGAAAATGCCCTTTTAATTCAAAGTGAGTTTTGTCATTAATCTTGGGCCTAGCAACTCCTGACCCATAACTTCCACAGGTCTTGCTCATGTATTGCTCCATTGTTTCTGTTTTAATTTCTTGAGTTTCTTCTTCTTCTGAACGTTCTTTGATGTCAAAAAATAAATCTAATTCGGGTGAACTCGATTCTATAAGACCATGTGTCTTGAAAAGCCTCCTTTTTGAACGAAATACTCTTTTCGAGTTTTCCAAATGTGTAAATAGTTCCTTAGTGGAACTCCTTGTCATGCATCACCTGAAATAGAGGACAATAAATTAGTATGATAGTCTCTCTAAAGAAAGGATATAGAAAATTAAACACATAAATTAATTTTAGTTATGCTACTGTGGGTACGTCGTATCCGGTGGTCTTTGACAGTACGCCGCATTAAGTTTGCGGAATACGCCGTATTGTTGGGAAAAACATGATACATTATTTAGACTGCAAAAATCAATACGCTGTCTGGGTAGAAGGTTTGATACGTCGTATCTAACTGGTGGGTACGTCGTATCCGGTGGTCCACCAGAATAGAGTACTTTAGAAAAACAATTAAATAATGCAGAAATTTAAACATAGAATTTAGTTAGAAAATACTAACAAAATAAAGATAAACAATTTTCACTCCCGATATGGCGCCAAAAACTTGAGGTGCTGTTGTGTAGGTTGTATTTATTGATTATCAAGTTTTAAATTTATATTTAGCCGAGTTATCCTAAAACAACACTTTAACGGGCAGTGTACCCAGTCAAGATGGAGTTTCGTGGTAAGTAAGGTGTCAAACACTAAGAGTGAGAAAGTTAACCTTATATTTTATCAGTATTTTATTGTAATTAATTAGTCTAGTTAATTCTATGTTATTTCTAATTAATGTTAAACCTATGCTAAACCTAGTTCTAATGATAAAGGGGTGGGGGGGAATTCACCTGAAAGACTGGCACATGTATGTGCGATCTAAAATCAATTCAATACTCAAAATCAAATGCAAGAAGATAATCAAAGATAAAAGAGTGATCAAGCCAAATGATAGAAAACTGTATTAGCCATATTAAATCCGATTAAACGTTTTTTTGTTTGTTTAGTGCAATGAGTGCTTATCTCGAGGCGACATACATCCTTAAGGCTTAGGCCGGTACTTCTTCCTAAGACCTAGACACGTTGAATCCTGTCACTATTAACACATCCGGATAAAGCATCCTTTTAGTTTAATTATAATTTATCTTAGGGATTAAAGCAATGGTGATCTTGTTAAACCCTAGCCTATCAGGACTTTACCCACTTACTACTTGATGACAATTTATATACTGGTAGTCTACTGTCCAAGTCTTTGCCAATTGATTAAGAACGTACTCGTTGATCCAAGGGTCAACATTATTTGTGATCCCATTGGTCCAGATATATAAAACATGATATGGAGAGCTATCCTAGTATCTAGATCACTTGGTCGGTATCACTAGACCCAGTTGAATGATAGGTCGCATATTTAAGCACATAGACAAGTATGAGGTGATAAACATAATTAAACAATCAACGATTCATTAAGCAATTGAGATTAAATGAAGCAAACATTGAATCTTCATTAAGATGGCTAATACCCAAGGGTATTAGCCCATAACCATTTTAATTATACAAGTGTAATCAATTAACCAAGGTAAACTAAACATTTTACCGAACGATACCAAAAATTAAATGATTATAAGAGTATAGGAATTACACGGTGTTTTCTATGGAATCGTGATCGATGCTTGACCTTGGCTGCTCTTCTTTTCTTCAGAAAATCGAATTTTATGTTTATGGTATATAGAATATGATTTTGCACATTGAAAACTCGTTTTTGAGTCTTCTATTTTAGTCTTTGAAAATTAGTGGATGCGCCGTATTGGGTGAGGTGAATACGGCGTATAGGGGTAAATTCCTTAGAGTGTTCATAATCAATCAGTTATATCTTTCCTTTAGTACATTTAATGCAAGATCTTTGATTGTTTGACCAGCTGGATACAGCGTATGTAGTAAGCAGGATACGCCGTATAGGGAATTGAACATACGCATTTTCTTGTGAAGTCTAGGCGTTAATACGCCTTATCTTCTTTGCTGGATACGACGTATTGAGTCAGAAATAAGTATCTTCAAATATGTTCGTTTAAGCTCCAAAATGTGCGCCGTTTAGCTTTTCTTCACAAAACACTCCGTAATTACTGCAATTAACAACTTTAAATAATTAAGTAACAATTCTTGCAATAATTATATAAAAATGGGTTGTTTATTTGGGATAAATGATGGTATAAAAGTAACGTTATTTGATGTCATCAGTGGTCAAAGTATTTCAATATCTAGAACAGATGCATCTTAATCCTCAAACAAAATGCTTGTCGAGTACCCTAGAACAGATGCACCCTAAGAAGTTGACAACACTTGTTGTACCCTCGAACGGATGCAACTTAGAATGCTAACATAATGTTTTTTGATATTTTCACACTTGACTACAAATACCGAATGATAACACGAGGAGAGAGTCGAGCAAATAACTCTTTGAAAGATTTTTGTTAGCCTCAATTTATTGAGTCGAACAAGGAAGCTCGGTCACTCTACGATGGAGCTTCGGTC
>BQNB010138008.1:0-15760 GCA_026074375.1 Tanacetum coccineum | reverse complement strand
CAAACAAGAAGCACTAGCGTCTTAAAATATTGGAAACCATTTGGTCCCCCCCTTGTCATGTTCTTCCAAACAAACACCCCATGTGAACCTAAGATGCTAATTTGAATTCAAAATCAATAAGACAAACTCCAACTCATATTTTGTCCTAGCTTATTTGAGATTGGGAGATCATTTTGGTCCCCTCTCCTTCTTTGTCCTATCCCACGACACACACACATACACACTTTTTTTAGTGTGTAAAGTAATCTTGCACATATACACCATATTACATCTCATAGTTTCATTCATATTTCACACACACTTAACATTGAGTTTTCTTTTGCTCTCTTGTTCTCCTAGCCCACGAAACACACACACACACATATATAAATCCATAAAATTTTCAACTTTGATCAAAAACTCTTAAAGATTTGTTGAAGGTTTGATCATTTGTATCATTCGGGTATTTGTTGAACAACATTTGGGTTGTTTTAGTCTTATTCATCCTTCTAAAACCTTCAAACTTTGTAAGTCTTAAAATCTTTTAATAACTTGTACTTTCATAATCATCTTGATGCATACATACTAGTTGTACAACTTATTTTGTAAAAACAAAGATTTTAAAACTACATAAACCTAAAAAGGTTATGCCTAGGGTTCGAAAATAATAAAAGAAAATATAAGGGAAGTATAGTTTGATGATCATGGTTATTTTTGTATAATAAAAATGGTATGTTATAGCTTATTATATTCGGCTTATGTTAATAAGCTTTTGTAAAAGCTTATTTTGATTATTTTGAGTTTAATAGGCTTATATTTGGTTCGGCCCAAATAAGGAAAGAAAGAAGAAGTGATTGTTTAGCTTATTTTGTTTCGGCTTATATTTATTAGCTTATTTTCTAGCTTATCTTGAAAGGACAAATGGTAAACTTATTCGGCTTAATAAATAAGCCCGAATATGTTTTGCTTGGGCTTTTAGCCGCGTCCCACATACAAGACCAACACCACGAGCTTATTCTTGAGCTTATGTGGTTCGGATTATTATGGTTTAACTTATTGTGAGCTTATTGATAGCTTATTATTAAGTCGCATGTTTATTATTTAATGTTTTGCTTATCGGACTATATGGATAAGTAAAACTACATTTTTGGACTTAACGGGCCAAGGCCCAACATAAATACAATACACCAAGGCGTAAAGCTACGGTGTAGCTTATTGGATAAGTTCATGAATAGCTTATTTAATAGTGTACGACTTAGACGCTATACGTTTAACTTATTTTGAACGTTGGACGTGTCAAGTAATAAAATTAGGCTTATTGGGCCTAAAAGCCCAATAAGGGTCCAAATAGTCTTTTGACTAAATAGTAAAAGGGTTATGACGATGTATAGTTTGTAGATATGAAAAGAGGATTGAAAGTGATTTGAAAATGGTTTTTATAAAAGTCTATGACTTTGGAAAACGCGATAAACACAACGTGTTCATGCCGACGATATTATAATGAGTATAACTTAGTAAATATTAAAAAACTCACATGAAAAACTAGATAATTGGGAATTTAATAATTCAGAACAATGTATATATTATAAAATATAAATATATAATATATATTTTTACTTAGACCTTATATGTATATAATATTAATATACTTACTAATTATTTACTCAATTAACTTACTAAAACATTATTAACTATTAAACAATCACAAGCATTAATTATTGAAAAATATTAACCAAAGAAACTAGAATAAACTTAATGCAATAATCCCGTACGTCTGCTCTACTTCACGATATTAAACCAAACCTTCGTTTCATAGGTTGTCTTTACGAACCGTCGTTCGTTATCGTGTATTTTATTCTAGACTATTCTTCTTCGATTCACCAATCAAGGTGAGTTCATAGCCCCACTTTTAATTTTTTTGAATAATTGTTTTATAACTTGGGGTGAGAAACATTGTTTGCTTTTAAAACTTGACACAAGTACTATACGTGAGAAATTCCCCGTTTACGTGTTGCCTAAGTAGCATTTAGACCACTATTGCCCGAATTATCATGAACTGTTAATCATCTTTAACCGACTGGCTGGTTAAGTGAGCGCAAGTGAATAAATAGATCTATTGGGACTAATTATCCTATCAGGGTAAGAAGCACTTACTAGTCCGAGTTTGCCAAGGACTAACGGATATATATCATGTCGAAACTGGTTAGGTGGTCTTTGGTCGGACACCTGAAGGGCAAGCCTTTATAGCATTGTACATGCTATCTTTTAGTATTAGCTTCAGTGTCATGAGCTTAGTGCAACGTAAATGCCTCTTTATGTGAAGTTGAATCTCCTATAACTGTCGCATACGTTTTGATAATCTTGTGGTCCACATTAATTACGTTTGAACTAAACCTATGAATTCATCAACTTTATATTGATGTTTTAAGCATGTTTTTCTCAGGTGCTTAGCATGGATGTTGTTGCTTGACTTATGTAAAGTCTATTTGCTCGGACCGGTTTACCAGAAATTTACCTATGTCTTCAAATACCGTTGTTGAACTTATTTAAGCTTTCGCATTTTAACGATTTTATCTTTTAAATTTGATCGATGTAAAACTTATTAATATTTTGAATTTATGCAACGGTGTTTATTTTTCAAACATACCCTTAGAGGTCGTTCTTTATGCTTTGTACTTGAGATATTCAGTGACGTCACGCCTCCGGATAATAAATCGGACGGGACCCCATTTGGGGGTGTGACAGATTGGTATCAAGAGCCAAGGTTATAGAGAACCAGGTAGTATAGACTAGGTCTGGTCTATTATCAGTATGTGATCCTATGTGATTATACGTGCCTTACATGATTTTACATATATGTAATATGTATATGTACTATGTAGTTAAATACCAAGTATAATTACTATTACTATAATTATATTGCATTCTTTTTGCGGTACTTCATCCAATCACTCATTCATCTATGCATTCATTTACCCATTCATTCATTCGTTCATTTACCCATTTGATCATTCTTTTCTGTATCATGCATGGTTGATATAAAGGATATTTATATAAACTTTTGCTTGTGTAGGTCATGGCTATCTCTGTTATTTTAGTTTCATCAGATTCGTCTGAGGAGAGTGTGGGGACATCTACTGGACGAGTTATCTTGTTTGGTACTATCCCTACCACTATCCCTGACACTACACCTTCCGTAATTCCACCTACTACCCATACTGATACCACACCGTTTAACCCCCCCACCCCCAACCCCACCCCCCCCCCCCCCCCCCCCCCCACCACCCGTAATTCCACCTACTACCCATACTGATACCACATCGATACCTATTGTTTCACCCATTATACCATCATCACCTGATTATACACCCACATCACCTGATTATTCAGCCGCATCTGATATGGAGTTTGATCCATCCGAGGATCCGTCGTCAGATCATATACCACCACTACCAGCTACTTCACCATTTCTTTCATCGACAGATGATTCTTCAGATAGTGATATACCAGATACACCACCATCACCTACCCATGGTACACCATTCACTAAGACTACCCTTTCTACCTAGAGATCACCTGTAGCGTTTGG
This sequence comes from Tanacetum coccineum, assembly GCA_026074375.1. Lineage (NCBI taxonomy): Eukaryota > Viridiplantae > Streptophyta > Magnoliopsida > Asterales > Asteraceae > Tanacetum > Tanacetum coccineum. Next base: position 12,192 of record BQNB010138008.1, on the reverse strand, counting down.
TGCACTTCGACATCAAGTCATGGTTCTTGCACTTGGGCAGTCTATTCCTCATGGTCGACCGTATCGCTACCATCTTAATGGGTCAGTACACATAATGACTGTGAGGAAGAGGGTTGGACCGTTACCTACACATCGTCTTGCTGTGAGACATTCAGTTGATTACTCTTCTTCAGATCATTTTTCTTCGGATGATTCTTCGAGAGATTCATCATCAAGTTCATCATCAGAGTCTTCTTCGGATTCTCATGTGGATGATTTATCTAATTCTGCATCTAGTCATTCATCTTTTGATCATTCATTACCCACACCATCATCAGATATGAGACCTAGTCATCATTTATGTTCATTGGTACCGAGTATTCATCGTTCATCTGCCGCTATTTCTGAGAGACCATCTCATGATTCTTCTTCTGCGAGTCTTTCTCGCAAGAGGAGTAGATCCCCTGCTGCATCTGTACCGTTATATTCACCTACCCTTGGAGCATTGTCTTATGCACGTGCTGATCTTTACCATCACCTAAAAGGATTAGGAGTCCTGAGACAGCTACGGATTTAGAGGGTTGTTTGGAGGATAGTTTTGAGCCATATGTACCTAGAAAGGCTGGATTGGGAGTTGACTTTGAGGATGAGAGTTCTGAGTCATCTAGGCATAGAGGGATTGATTTAGAGATGGATGCTAATGTTGTGAGGAGTGATGGGATTGATATTGACCCTGAGATCCAGGCAGAGATTGACGAGTGTATCACTTATGCGGATGCTCTTAGAGATAGAGGGATTGATGCTAGGGTGGTAGTTGAGGCTATTGATCGAGAGGATATTGAGATGGGGGTGGTCAAGAGGAAGTAAATGGAAATGGAGGAAATAGAAGTAGAGGAAATAGAAATGGAGGGAATGGAAATGGTAATGGGAACGGAGGAGGAAATGGCTATAACTTCGAAGGATTTGTGGGTGCTGCTCGAGGAAGGGCTGCACCATATTCAAGACTTCATGAAGTGCAGCCACTTAGCTTTAATAGGAGACCATTAAAGGAGTTGTTGGGTTAACTTGTTGTAGCTCAAAAAGATGATAAACGGTATTCACACATTAGCAATATGTCCAGAGATTAGTACCAAGTGAAGTTGCTTCGTGTTTGCACGGCTTGCGAACAGATGCTCATTGAGCAATGGTGGAATCTAGTATAGAGATACTAATTAAGATTGAAGGCCGGCCTATGACATTGAGTGGGCAGACTTGACTTATGAACGTTGATGATAAAAGTGTACATGTGTCCAGAGAATACAGAAGGTCCAAAGTGGGAGTCCGAGTTGTAGGATTTGGTTGTGAAGAAATGGACGTGACATGATATATATACCTCAGAAGATTTCAGGAATTGGTTTGTTGATGTTACTAGAAAATATCTCAATGAGTGAGGACGCAAAGTTAAGAGAGATCGTTGGTGGGTTTGCCTTGACAATATTCACGTGGGAATTTATCTCGCTGCTGAACCCACATAAAGCTTCGCAAGATGCAATACGTTGTGCGCAACAACCTGTATGGCATCAAAAGCTGAAGGGATATGTAGAAGTGCCTGAAATACAAATGAGAGATAGGTTGAAGTAGGATCAACACCGAGATGAGGAGGTACAATCGGGGTGGCATCAACCAGTTTCAAGCGACAAAATGTTGGAGGCGCCGCTATTATGTAGAAAGAGCTTTACACGGCTGGGAGCATGAGGAAAAAGGGGTATGTTGGATCTGCTTACCTACATTGCTAACAAGTATGAAAGTTACAACAATGCAGGCGGTCCGTGTGATTGTGAGATGTGGATGAACTGTAAGAGAGTGTGTTCAGCTTTTAAACTTGGGAGTTGATGAGCAAGACTGACAAGATAACTTCCGAAGACAGAGACTCTCATGAGAGCCCCGAGTGGGGAATCTGCCAGGTATCATTTGCTATGAGTGTGTGGATAGCAACAAAGACATTTGTTAGGGAAACGTTTATATCCTAATGGGTGATGAAATCTGAACGATGGAACAAAGACTGGAATCAAGAATGAAAACAAAGAGTGGGAAAACACTAGAGCTGAGTAATAGAAAGAACTGCCGGCAAGCTTCGCATATTGGAGGAGGAGGAAGATCAAACCTCCGATTCTAACATTGTCACGGGTTACGTTCGTCTCTCAATATAATGTTATGCTTCATATTGTAATTCGAGTCGGTTCTGATAGGAGTTTTGGTGTTCGACATTACTTTTAGTGCTTTGTTGATGTTGCACCTTACCACTTTGTAGACATCTAGTTATGCAGCGTTAGAAACTTTGTTGATGGGATAGAATTTGCAGAACAAAATGTTTGTTCTCCATTTCCTTAGAGGTTGTACGTTAGGATTATTAGGTCATCCATTCGACATAGATCTAATGCCCGTAGAACTTGGTAGTTTCGACGTAATCATTGGTATGGATTGGTTGGCAAAGTACCACGCGTTGATTGTTTGTGACGAGAAGGTCGTCCGTATACCGTATGGAGATGAAGTGTTGATAATCCGAGGTGATGATTATAACGGCGAAAGTAAGTCGAAGTTGAACGTCATATCATGTACAAAAACCCAGAAGTATATATATAAGGGATGTCAAGTTTATCTAGCGCAAGTTACATCCAAGAAGACTAAGGACCAGTCAAAGGAGAAACGGCTTGAGGACGTGCCGATTGTATAGGAATTTCCGAAAGTCTTTCCAGAAGACTTGCATGGGCTACCGCTTGCTCGACAAGTTGAATTTCAAATCGACTTAGTCCCTGGTGCTGCACCTGTAGCACGAGCCCCGTACCGATTAGCACCAGTCGAACTACAAGAGTTATCCACTCAGTTGCAGGAACTTTCTAACAAAGGATTTATAAGACCCAGTTCCTCACCCTGGGAGCTCCGGTTTTGTTTGTCAAAAAGAAAGATGGATCTTTTCGAATGTGTATCGACTACCGTGAACTAAACAGGCTTACTGTGAAGAACCGACACCCACTTTTGAGAATCGACGACTTGTTTGATCAACTGCAAGGGTCAAGAGTCTACTCTAAGATTTACCTGAGATCTGGTTATCATCAACTCAGAGTTTGTGAGGAAGACATTCCCAAGACTGCATTTAGGACTTACTATGGTCACTACGAGTTTCAAGTAATGCCGTTTGGTTTGACTAACGCACCGGCAGTATTAATAGATTTGATGAATCAGGTGTGCAAACCATATCTGGATAGATTCATGATTGTATTCATTGATGATATTTTGATCTATTCCAAGAGTAGAAAGGAGCATGAAGGACTCCTTAAGTTAATTATGAGGTTACTTAAGAAGGAGGAGTTATACGTCAAGTTTTCAAAGTGCAAATTTTAGATGTCTAAGGTATAATTTCTTGGTCACGTGATTGATAGGGAAGGTATTCACGTTGATCCCGCTAAGATTGAGTCTATCAAGGATTGGGCGTCACCCAAGACACCAACCGAGATTCGTTAATTTTTAGGTTTGGCCGGTTACTACCGACGATTTATCGAAGGATTTCTCGAAAATTGCTAGACCTATGACAAAGTTGACTTAGAAAAGCATGAAGTTTGATTGGGGAGAAAAGGCAGAAGCTGCGTTAATATTTTTTATAATTTAATTTAGATAAAAGTTTATTTAATTCATAAAAAAATACAAAAATTATCAAAAAAATATTTTGCTTTTTTAGAAAATTTTCTTTTGTCATCTAGTTTGTAGGAAAAATATAAAATTTTTCGTAGGGTCATTTTTATAACTTTTCATCTTTTAAAGAACGGGTCCGGGTACGGGATTTTGTTTTGACTCGTTTTTGGGTCAAACGAACTCCGTTTTCGGTCTAGTCTTTTTCATTCTTCGTTATTTGACCCGTAGAGTAGTTTAGAAGTGAAAAATTTTCCGTAGGGTTATTTTTAAAGATTTTAGGTTTTCCCCCTTTTGTTCGGGATTCGGGCCTTCGTTTTCTAGTTTAATTTCGTAATTTCTAGGTTTTTCTTAAACGTTTTAGTCCGTTATTATCTAATTTGACTTTTTCAACTTCCCAAACTCATTCCTTCCTTCAAACTCAAATCTTCGATCGTATCTATCTTTACGTTTGACCATCTGTTTTTGAAATTGTGAATATTTTCTTTCTTATAAAAATATAAAAAAGTACAAAAATATTTTTCAATTTTTTTAGTATAATTATCAATTGATATTTTATTATATTATATATATATTTTAAGGTGTAGTCAGAGCGGATCAATTATGCATGAGTCTCATAAGTCAAAGTATTTCATCCATCTTGGATCGGATAAGATGTACCAAGACCTTAAGAAGCTGTATTGGTGGCCCAACATGAAAGCAGAAATTGCCACCTATGTCAGCAAGTGTTTAACATGTGCCAAGTTTAAGATAGAATATCAGAAGCCGTCTAGTTTGTTGGTTCCACCAAAAATTCCGCAATGGAAATGGGAGAACATAACGATGGACTTTGTGACTAAATTGCCAAAGTCGGCAACTGGTCAAGACATGATTTAGGTAATTGTTGATCGTCTCACTAAGTCTGCTCATTTCTTGCCTATGCGAGAAGATGACACGTTATAGAAGTTGACGAGATAGTACTTGAAGGAAGTAGTCTCAAGGCATGGAGTGCCAGTTTCGATCATCTCTGATCGCGATGGGAAATTCACTTCACATTTTTTGAAGTCTTTAAATAAAGTATTAGGTACTCGATTGGATATGAGTATAGCTTACCATCCACAGACCGATGGTCAGAGTGAGAGAACCATTCATACGTTGGAAGACATGTTACGTGCCTGTGTACTCGACTTTGGAAAAGGCTGGGATAAACATTTACCGTTAGTGGAATTTTCGTACAACAACAGTTACCATACCAGCATTAAGGCTGCTCTATTTGAGGCATTGTATAGGCGCAAGTGTCGATCACCTATCTGATGGGATAAAGTTAGAGATAGTCAGCTCACTGGCCCAGAGATCATCCGCGAGACGACTGAGAAGATCGTCAATCAGAAGCCGTATCCAAGTGCCGTGGAATCGGTCAAAAAGTATGCTGTACGTAAATGAAAACCCATTGAGTTTCAAATAGGAGACAAGGTCATGCTAAAAGTGTCACCATGGAAAGGGGTGATACGTTTTGGCAAACGGGGAAAGCTAAACCCTCGCTATATTGGACCTTTTAAGATCACAGACAAAGTAGGAACCATTTCCTACCGACTTGAACTCCCAGAGCAGTTGAGTAGAGTTTATAGTACGTTTCACGTCTCGAATTTGAAGAAATGCATAGCTGATGAACCTCTTGCTATACCGTTGGATGAAATCCAAATCGATGACAAACTCTACTTCATCGAAGAACCTGTCGAGATCATGGACCGTGAGGTCAAGAGTCTAAAGCAGAGTCATATTCTGATTGTCAAAGTACGCTAGAACTCTAGGAGAGGTCCTGAGTTCACCTAGGAGCGTGAATATCAAATGCAAAAGAAGTACCCTCATCTTTTCCCAATTTATGCGCCCGTGGCAGAAACTACGTCGTAAGCTTTGAGGACAAAGCTCTTTTAACGGGGAAAGGATGTGACACCCCGTAAATTTTCGTTCAATCTTTTAGCCGTTACCGGTCGATAATTTGAATTTTAAAATTTTCGTTTAACTTTTACGTTTAACCGAGAAGTTTTCCCGCTTTTATCTGAGAATCGTCTCCCGGAGCGAACCAGGACACCAAGCGTTGTAGTATTTTAGCAATAGCTACGTTTTTATATTTTAAGGAAATATTTAAAATTTCATAATTTTCGGTGATACCGTTATTCGTTTCGTTACTTGCGTGAATCGTGATTTATTTAAAATGTGAGCATATGCATGGAGGACTTGGAAATTAAATCAAACAAGAAGCACTAGCATCTTAAAATATTGGAAACCATTTGGTCCCTCCCCCTTTTGTCTTGTTCGTCCAAAACAAACATCCCATGTGAACCTAAGATGCCAATTTGAATTCAAAATCAATAAGGCAAACTCTAACTCATATTTTGACCTAACTTATTTGTGATTGGTAGATCATTTTGGTCCCCTCTCCTTCTTTGTCCTATCCCACGGCACACACACATACACACTTTTAGTGTGTGAAGTAATCTTGCACATATATACCATTTACTTCTCATTTTTCATTCATATCACACACACACTTAGCATTTGAGTTTTCTTTTTCTCTCTTATTTCTCCTAGTCTTCGAAATACATATACACATATATAAATCCGTAAAGTTTTCATCTTTGATCAACAACTCTTAAAGATTTGTTGAAGGTTTGATCATTTGTATCATTCGGGTATTTGTTAAACAACATTTGGGTTGTATTAGTCTTGTTCATCCTTCTAAAAACCTTCAAATTTTGTAAGTCTTCAAATCTTTTAATAACTTGTACTTTTATAATCATCTTGATGCATACATACTAGTTGTACAACTTATTTTGTAAAAACGAAGATTTTAAAACTACATAAACCTTAAAAGGTTATGCCTAGTGTTCAAAAATAATAAAAGAAAATATAAGGGAAGTATAGTTTTGTGATCGTGGTTATTATCGTGTAATAAAAATGGTATGTTATAGCTTATTATATTCGGCTTATGTTAATAAGCTTTTGGAAAGCTTATTTTGATTATTTTGAGCTTAATGGGCTTATGTATGGTTCGGCCCAAATAAGGAAAGAAAGAAGAAGTGATTGTTTAGCTTATTTTGTTTCGGCTTATATTTATTAGCTTATTTTCTAGCTTATCTTGAAAGGACAAATGGTAAACTTATTCGGCTTAATAAATAAGCCCGAATATGTTTTGCTTGGGCTTTTAGCCGCGTCCCACATACAAGACCAACGCCACGAGCTTATTCTTGAGCTTATGTGGTTCGGCTTATTATGGTTTGACTTATTGTGAGCTTATTGATAGCTTATTATTAAGTCGCGTGTTTATTATTTAATGTTTTGCTTATCGGACTATATGGATAAGTAAAACTACATTTTTGGACTTAACAGGCCAAGGCCCAACATAAATACAATACACCAAGGAGTAAAGCTACGGTGTAGCTTATTGGATAAGCTCATGAATGGCTTATTTAATAGTGTACGACTTAGACGCTATACGTCTAACTCATTTTAAACGTTGGACGTTGCGAATAATAAGAGATTTGATGATGTATAGTTTGTAATTATGAAAAGTGAATTGAAAGTGATTTGAAAATGGTTTTAAATAAAGTCTACGACTTTGTAAAACGTGTAAACACGAACGGGTCATGTCGAAATTTTTATAAATTATTATACTTAGTAAATATTAGAAAACGCACATGATAAAACTACATGCCGAAATTTTTATAAATTATTATACTAGATAAATATTAGAAAACGCACATGATAAAACTAGATAAATGGGAATTTAATAATGTGCCGAACAATGGTAATAAATAATAAAATATATATTTTTACTTAGACATTTATATGTATATAATATTAATATACGTACTATTATTTACTCAATTTACTTACGAAAACATTTTAACTATTATACGATCATCACAAGCGTTAATTTTTGAAAATATATTAACAAAAGTACACTAGTTAATTTATTATGCATTATCCGCAATTCTACGCTACTCCGATATTAAACCAAACCTTCATTTCATAGGTTGTCTTTACGAACCATCGTTTGTTATCGTGTGATTTTATTTTAGACTATTCTTCTTCGATTCACCAATCAGGGTGAGTTCATAGCCTTACTTTTAATTGTTTTGATTATCTGTTTTATAACTTGCGGTGAGAAACATTGCTTGCTTTTAAAACTAGACACAAGTACTATATGTGAGAAATTCCCTGTTTACATGTTGCCTAAGTAGCGTTTATACCACTATTTCCTGACTTATCATGAACTATTAATCACCTTTAATCGACTGCTCGTTAAGTTAGCGCGAGTGAATAAATAGATCTATTAGGACTAATTATCCCTATCCGGGTAAGAAGCACTTACTAGTTCGAGTTTACCAAGGACTAACGGATATATGTCATGTCGAAACTAGTTAGGTGGTTTTTGGTCTGACACCTGAAGGGCAAGCCTTATATAGCACTGTACATGCTATCTTTCAGTATTAGCTTCAGTGTCATGAGCTTAGTGCAACGTAAATGCCTCTTTATGTGAAGTTGTATCTCCTATAACTGTCGCATACGTTTTGATAATCTTGTGGTCCACATTAATTACGTTTGAACTAAACCTATGAATTCACCAACTTTATGTTGACGTTTTAAGCATGTTTTTCTCAGGTGCTTAGCATGGATGTCGTTGCTTGACTTATGTGAAGTCTATTTGCCCGGCCGGTTTACCAGAAATTTATCCATGTCTTCAAATACCGTTGTTGAACTTATTTAAGCTTCTGCATTTTAACGATAGTATCTTTTAAATTTGATCAATGTAAAACTTATTAATATTTTGAATTTATGCAACGGTGTTTATTTTTAAAACGTACCCTTAGAGGTCGTTCTTTATGCTTTGTACTTGAGATATTCAATAACGTCACGCCCCCGGACACTAAATCGGACGGGACCCTATTTGGGGGTGTGACAGATTGGTATCAAGAGCCAAGGTTATAGAGAACCAGGTAGTATAAACTAGGTCTGGACTATAACCAGTATGTGATCCTACGTGATTATACGTGCCTTACGTGATTTTACATATATGTAATATGTATATGTACTATGTAATTAAATACTAAGTATAACTAATATTACTATAATTATATCGCATTTCATTTCGCGACATTGCATCCGATGGTCTATTCATTTCATTCATTCGTTCATTTACCCATTTGATTATTCTTGTCTGCATTATGCATGGTTGGTATAAAGGATATTTATATAAACTTTTGCTTGTGCAGGTCATGGCTATCTCTGTTATCTTAGTTTCATCAGATTCGTCTGAGGAGAGTGTGGGGACATCTACTGGACGAGTTATCCTGTTTGGTACTATCCCTACCACTATCCTAGACACTACACCTTCCATGATTCCACCTACTACCCATATTGATACCACACTGATGCCTACTGTTTCACCCACTATACCCGCATCACCTGATTATACACCCGCATAACCTGATTATACACCCGCATCACCTGATTATTCACCCGCATCTGATACGGAGTTTGATCCATCTGAGGACCCGTCATCAAATCATATACCACCACTACCAGCTACTTCACCATTTCTTTCATCGATCGATGATTCTTCAGATAGTGATACACTTGATACACCACCATCTCCTACCCATGGTACACCATTTACTGAGACTACCCTTTCTACCCAGAGATCACCTGTAGCATCTGGTGCACTTCGACGTCGAGTCATGGTTCTTGCACCTAGGCAGCCTATTCCTCATGGTCGACCGTACCACTACCATCTTAATGGGCCGGTACACATGATGACTGCGAGGAAGAGGGTTGGACCGTTACCTACTCATTGTCTTGATGTGAGACATTCAGTTGATTACTCTTTTTCAGATCATTTTTCTTCGAATGATTCTTTGAGGGATTCATCATCGAGTTCATCATCAGAGACTTCTTCGAATTCTTCTGCGGATGATTTATCTGATTCCGCATCTAGTCATTCATCTTCTGATCATTCATTACCCACACCATCATCGGGTATGAGACCTAGTCATCACTTATGTTCATTGGTATCGAGTATTCATCGTTTATCTGTTGCTATTTCTGAGAGACCATCTCATGATTCTTCTTCTACGAGCCCTTCTCGCAAGAGGAGTAGATCCCCTACTGCATCTGTACCGTTATCTTCACCTAAGAGGATTAGGAGTCCTAAGACATCTACGGATTTAGAGGGTTGTTCGGAGGATAGTTTTGAGCTATATGTACCTAGAGAGGCTGGATTAGGAGTTGACTTTGAGGATGAGAGTTCTGAGTCATCTAGGTATAGAGGGACTAATTTAGAGATGGATGTTGACATTGTGAGGAGCGATGGGATTGATATTGACCCTGAGATTCAGGCAGAGATTGACGAGTGTATCGCTTATGCAGATGCTCTTAGAGATAGAGGGATTGATGCTATACTTGTAGTCGAAGAGGAGATGAGAGGGTTGGGGGGCCTAGTTAAGGTTAAAGTTGATAGAGGTACTCAACAAGTTGTAAACTGATTGATATCCTGAGCTGCTCACGGAGGAGCTGTAGAGGTCATATATGAGATATTAGGAGATTTGGTTCAGAGGTTTCATGATCATACTGAGGAGATTTCGGTTCGTCGTGTTCAGGTTATTGAGAGTATCCAGAGGGATCAGGGACACAGGATCGTAGTGACAGGACAACAGAGTACTGATATGTTGGAGAGGATCAGAGAGCTGGAGCGGGATAATAAGAGACTTAGAGACCTGATGGATGTTGCGAGTCAGAGAGTTGCCCGGTCTCAGCGTAGGGAGTTGCGTGTTCAGAGGGTGATGTGTTTTAGATTTGGCGTTTTAAGATTTTATGAAGCTTTTAAGGATTGCTAGGCTTGAAGGCTGTGCCAGGAGGCATTTGGGCTACCGTTCTTAGATTATTCCTTGAGTATCTTAGTGTTGACCTATAGCACCTAGTAGTAGCTAGTTATTAGGGATTTGTAAATCCTATATTTTGGAACCATGATGTAACCATTAGCATTGATGATATGAAATCAAATGTTACCATTCTATGTTCAATATTCTTAACTTAATGATATATTTTCTTTTGCTTATTGAATATTACATTATTACTAAATCGTGGCATTATCATGAAGTTATTATGATTTGTATTTCCGTATATTAATGCTTGTTTTCTTTATTCGAAACCCCATTAACAATCTCGTTATCACCACAGAATATTAATCCATGTATAGTGCGTCCAGGAGGGGTCAGGATTTTCTAGATGAGGTTAGGAGTTCCAGACGGCGTCAGGATTTTCCAGACGGCGTCAGAACGAGCCGACCTAAGGTTATCCTATAAATAAAAACTTATAACTTCGTTTTTTATAAGCCCCCAGCCCTAAGTCCGATTCTAGGGTTTGGGTAGGTGTTTTTCCAGCAACTTAGAGGGTCTTATTCCATCCATAAACATCTTGTAATGGTTTGGATTCTTGATTATATCTTTATTATGTCTTCAATTCTTATTGTTACGACAACAACAACAACGATAACCAATTCCACCTGAGCAGGGTATGGGAGAGGTGAGATGTAGACAGATCCTACCCCTACCCTTTACGGGTAAAGAGACTGCTTCCGAGTAGACCTCCGGCTAAGAGACAAGAGAGGGGGAGAGGGAGCGTTTTTTTTAAATGCACCCACACGAACACACACGCGCACCCACACCCAGACACATACCATCAGACACAGACACCGGCGTACACACCCAGACACACACAGACAAACACACGCACACACGCACACACGCACATACGCACCCACGCACACACGCCCAGACACACAGCCACACGCGCTTGCACGCACACACTATATATATATATATAGGGATGGGTTCTAGGGAAAACCATATTTTGCTAGAAAACCTAGAAAACTCAGAAAATCAAACAGATGCCCTAATGTTTTCAGACTAAAAATTGATTTTTCAGGAAAATATGACCTCGATATAATGTTTGTAAAAAACTCAAAAACTAAACAGATGCCCTAATTTTTTCAGGCTATATAAAAAAAATTTTAGGGCATCTGTTTTGTTTTTTTGGGTTTTTACAGAGAGTAAATCGAGGTCATATTTGTCTGAAAAAATAATTTTTAGCCTGAAAAAATTAAGGCATCTGTTTGGTTTTTTTAGGGCATTTGTTTGGTTTTTCTGGGTTTTCTACTGAAATTAGGTTTTCTCATGATCCCATCCCTATGTATATATGTTTATGTATATATGTATATGTATATATGTATATGTATATATGTATACATATATGTATATATATATGTGTATATATGTGTATATATATATATATGTGTGTATATATATATATATATATATGTGTGTGTATATATATATATATATGTATATATATATATATATATATATGTATATATGTGTATATATGTATATATGTGTATATATGTATATATGTATATATGTGTGTATATATATATGTATATATATGTATATATATGTATATATATGTATATATATGTATATATATGTATATATATGTGTGTGTGTGTGT
>BQNB010138007.1:0-17768 GCA_026074375.1 Tanacetum coccineum | reverse complement strand
AGAAGATAAATAATGATGGGATTTGGAACTTGTTTTCGTGAGAAATATAAATAATAACAGGGATTAGGAATGTTTTTTTAAATATTAACAACAATAAAAAGAACAAAATAATAATAATAATATTAGAGGGTATTCTTGTCATTTCACTTAGTCAACCAAGCATTTCACGGTCAAGCTAACAGAAAAATTGGTCAAGAGACCAAACTCGATACGGGGCAAAACCATGAGGAGATGATTCGGGAAAAAAAGTTTAGGTACCAAATCCGTTAAACCCGATAGACCACAGGGACCATTTATGCAATTTACTTTTTTTTATGTATTTGAATCTCAAACCCTTTAAAAAAGGGTAAAGGCTGAATTTAGGTAACATATTTTTTCAAATTAACCGATGTACGCAACCTACTTTTTATTCCGGATATACGCAACATGCTTTCAAATACCTACCAATGTACGTAATATTGACCAAAATATGACTTGTTTGACCGGTTATCACTTAGAAAATTTACAGTTTGGTCCTTGTTGGCAACGTGGACTTTCACCGTTAGTCTCTTAACATTTTTTAACAAAAAAAAGTTACAGAATTGATTTTTAAATTTTTTTGAACTAAATTGATTTTTTAATTATTTTTAAAAAATTAAGATTTTGTAAAGTGGGAATTTTATTTTTTTTAAATTTTGTAAAAAAAATTATTTTTCTTACGAATAATAATGTAAATTTTTTTTAAATTAAAAAACAAACAAAAAACTTTTTTTAAAGCAAAAGTTCACGATACATCCCAGTGGCTGCAAAAAGACAACAATATCCTCCTATATAGTTGCACCGTTAAAAATTAGACCCTCGTTAATAATTAACGAGAAATTTTTTTGCACCGTTAGTCCAAGGGATGTATCGTGGCCCAAAACATTGACGGAGGGATGTGTTTTGGACAATTATTTAACGAGGGATGTGAGACGATTTTTTGACAAACCACATGGATGATTTTTACACTTCTCTCTTTTAAAAAAGAGGTGGAAAGTGGGTTTTATTATTTTGATGAAAAAATGAGTGACTATGATTGGTTCATTGGTTTATGCTAAATTTTGGGTCTATGTTGAACTTTAGAGGGCGGTTACTATATGATTTAAATGAGACTTAAATTTTTAGATTTTACATTAATTTTATTTTTATAGTAATGTTTTTTTTAAGATTTTTTTTATAAAAAGTCCCAAAATACTTATAATATAATATAGATTTGTACAATGACTTTTTAGAAGTTGACATTTATTAGTAAAAAATTAGTATTAATTTTGAATCAAAGAAAAAGTCTTAAAGAGGAGGGAGCCATTGCAGATGTTCTTAACTCATTGACTTGAAGCAAGTAAGTTATTTGATCAAAAAGTACAAAATTCCCTCTTGTTTAGAGAAAGACATTTGATATCTCAAGTGTTTGATTGAAATCACAAGCTATTTTCATTAAATGCATACTTGCGAAAAGTTTTTGAAAAGCTATTGTGCATTGGAGAGTATTAGAAGGGTGACCGTGTCAGCCTGCAGCGACGGAGACCATTGACTATTTTGTTACTTTTGTGTCGTGAAATGTTTTTCGTTTTATTACTTATGTTATTTAGCATGTTCCTAATAACTTTATGTATAGTTAGAGATATGTTTTTTCAATGTAGAACGGTCTAATTTATTTACAGTTGTACAATAATTAGCACTTTTATCTTTTAAAATGTTAAAACTTAAATTGGTTTGTTATAAGTTTAAATGAACCTTTCTTATAAACAATTTACTTAACATATATTATTATTGAGTTGAGATCAATATAGGTCCAAAATTTTGCATAAACTCAATGAATTAATCATAGCCACTCATTTTTTAATCAAAATAATAAAAACTCACTTTCCACCTTTTTTTTAAATAAAATATCTCGCAAACGGTAAATCGTCAAACGACAAAAAATACACCATCGTGATGAGTATTTTTTATCTTTCAGTAGACATCCACTTCGATATGGGAGGTGATTTGCACACTCCATTTTTTGATCCATACACTCTAAAATATGTGTCATGACATTTATATCCTCACATAGAAGTAATGGGTGAAAAAAAAAGGTAAAGTGGTGTGAGGGTATAACTGTCATGACATATATTTTAGAGTGTATGGATAAAAAAATAGAGTGTGCAAATCACCTCCCTTCGATATACTTCAAAAAATTTTTTTTTTGATTTTTTTCAGTCACATGTGATTTTTTTTCAGTCGCACTTTACAAAATCTTAATTTTTTGAAAATAATTTAAATTTTTTTATACAAAGTTTATGAAAGTTTCAAAATTTGTTACGAATTTTTTTTTTTGTAAAAAGTAGGAAATTTTTACAAAGTTTTGTAAAAAAATTTAAAACTTTTTTACAAAACTTTGTAAAAAAATTTTAAATTTTTTCACGTATAATAACGTAAAAAATAATTTTTTTTAAAATTTAAAAAGTACGAAAAAAATTTAAATTATTTTCAAAAAATTAAGATTTTTACGAAAAATTTAAAGTTTTACAAAATTTATACAAAAAATAAAATTTTTACGAAATTAATATTTTTATGAAATTTTATGAAATTTTTTTACGAAATTAAAATTCAAAATTTTTTACAATGTTTTTAGTAATACAAATTTTTACAATTTTTTTTTACGAAATTAAAATTCAAATTTTACAAAAAATTAAAATTTTACAAGATTAAGATTTTTATGAAATTTACAAAAAAATTTAAAATTTTTTTATACAAAGTTTTACGAAAGTTTTAAAAGTTTTACGAAATTTTTTACGATTTTTTTTTTGTAAAAAGTATGAAATTTTTACAAAACTTTGTAAATTTTTTTTTTCACGAATAATAACGTAAAAAACTGAATTTTTTCAAATTTAAAAATTACGAAAAAAATTTAAATTATTTTAAAAAAATAAAGGTTTTGTATAATTGTGCGATTTTTTTTTAAATTTTGTAACAAAGAAATTACATTTTTTTCGAATTAATAATGTAAAAAGCTTTTTTTAAATTAATAAAACAAACAATTTTTTTAAAGCAACAATTAACGATACATCCCAGTGGCATTTGCCAAAAAGAAGACAACTATACCCTCCTATAAGTTTGGCACCGTTACAAAAATATTCGACACTCGTTCTTATATTAAACGTGAATAAAATTTCACGGTTAGTCAAAGCGGATAATGTATCGTGGCCCAAAACATTGACGGAGGGATGTGTTTTGGACAATTATTTAACGAGGGACGTGAGACGATTTTTTGACAAACCACAGGGATGATTTTTGCACTTCTCTCTTTTAAAAAAGAGGTGGAAAGTGGGTTTTATTATTTTGATGAAAAAATGAGTGACTATAATTGGTTCACTGGGTCTATGCTAAATTTTGGGTCTATGTTGAACTTTAGAGGACGGTTACTATATGATTTAAATGAGACTTAAATTTTTAGATTTTACATTAATTTTATTTTTATAGTAATGTTTTTTGTCTTAAAATTTTAAGATATTTTTTAATAAAAAGTCCCAAAATACTTCTAATATAATATAGATTTGTACAATGACTTTTTAGAAGTTGACATTTATTAGTAAAAAATTATTAATTTTGAATCAAAGAAGAGGGAGCCATTGCAGATGTTCTTAACTCATTGACTTGAAGCAACTTGCTATATTAGATCAAAAGGTACAAAATTCCCTCTTGTTGGCCCTCTCAAACCTTCAGATCACCATTAATACCTTTTTTTTCAAGTGCTTATTACAAAGCTCATATCTCAAATAAATTTGATTGTATTAGTAACTTTTTTTTTCTTCACTTCCATCCATACAGTATTTAATTTTTTGACTATCCCTCAGCTCCCTGGAGCTAATTTGCTCGATTTTGGTGAATGCAACTAAATATTGAAAGTATCAGGTCCACAACAAGCAAGGTATGCATTTACTATAATTTTGAGTCAAAGTTAATTAGCACACATAGCTTGAACATGTAACTTGTTAAACAAGCAGTTTGGATCCAAACTGCTTATCTGCATTAAGCATAGAAAATCAGCAGCTAAGATATAATTTAGCAACCAATATGGTGTTTGTATAACTGCTGATCTGCTTGTTCTTTTTGCTGGAGTGTTGATCCACCTACTGTAAAGTTAATTAGCACTTTAGAGTAATAGTTTGGACTTAGGAGTGTTTTGATAAGTGTTATAGCAGTTTTCAATGGAGGTGGCAAAATAGGTGGGTCACAGGGTCTAGATTGTTTTAGGCGGTGTTTTTAAACCCGGGTTAACCCGGCCGGTTGAACCGGTTGAATTGTGAACCAAACCGGTTTTGATCGAAAAACCCGGTTGAACCATGACTCGACCGGGTCAATTAAAAAACCGGTTTTTAAAACATTGGTTTTGGGTCTAAACGAGTCAAGGTTTAGGTGCGTTTTCTAAAAACAAAGGTCTAAATTGATCCGAGTTTAGATGAGTTTTCGTCATTTTCAATTTATTTTGAGCATAATATGAAAAAGTGAAAAAAAAGTACTAAATGTTTTTTGACCCACTACACCTACTACACCTGTTGGGTAATTATATATATACGGTAATTGTTATCGTATATAATTGCACTAACTATTGAGTAATTAACCAATTATAACCATCCATAATATTTACGGAGACCCAACTAAACACATCACCTATGAGATATTTACCAAACTAGACCCATGTTCAGCAAATGGGTCTCAAATTGGCACATCTAGTTGTTAGCAAGCGTGGAGTTGTTCTTACAGAGTTTTTATTAGCAGTTTGGAGTGTTTGATTAAAGTTTCTTATAAAAAAAAGTTGTCTTCGTGTATATTTTTTTAACAAAATAACCAATTTTAAACAGTGTTTCTCAAAGTTCTTATTTTTAGAAGGTTATCACTTATTACCGCGCTTACTTGTAACCAAAAGCATATGCATATGCCCAGAAAGTAAGCAATCCTAAAACACCCCTAAGGTCCTGAATACAAATTGGAGAAAACAGTTCCGATCCTATGTATGTTTAGTGGAAGAATCCTTGATTTTTTTGCTGTATTAGTTGATATAAATCTCTTATGTTAACAATCTTATTATAAACACAGCAAACTTTGTATTAGACTGCAGATAAAATTCATATATAACCAGGATGGCTTTTGAACGACCACTTTTAGTGAGTTTCTATCACGGTGGTAATATCGAATACGCGAATGGATTAGTCAAGCATGACAAATCCACTTCAACTTTTACTGTTGTACTTAGGAGAAAACTGCATTATAACGAATTTGTTAGTTCGATTTACCAACATATGGGGTTTGACAGAAGAAACTTTAAGTTGAAAATCACTCTACATTTTGAACATTGTGGGGAACCCAAATCGTCCCCAATTATAAGTGAAGAAACTTTAGACGTGATGTATTTCTTTGCAGAGAGAGATGAAAATTTTTGGGCTCAGATTCATGTTGAAATCAAAGAAATTCCGGGAGCACATTAAAGAGTCCGAGCGCCTGAGCCTCTGAACACAAACTTTGGTAGCCACCTTGATGCGTATTTGCATGCCTTGCAATTGACATGAAGAAAGACCTCTTCAACATCTATGTTTGTTTATTATGTCGTGAAATAAGTTTAGTCCTGAGTTTCGGATAAATGTTGTACAACTCGTATGTCAGAATGATTGGTAACGTTGAGTTCTCTTGTTTAAAACTAATTCTATTTCTGCATACAAAATGACTTTCTTGCCGAATATGTTGGAACTTTTGCGTGTTTGGATGTTTTCAGTGTTCAATGTTTATTCAATTGATCACTGCATCAACTTGCTACTTCTCACCTATATATCCACTTCAAGAGTTCCTTCTTTATACTCATAAGATGAAATTCATATCGATATATACAGAGAAGCAGAGAACAAAATTTTCCTAAACTTTCGCCGAGAACCATAACCCAAACTCGAAAGTTGTTCAAGCGGATAGTAAAAATGATATGAATGTCTACGTTTGTTACTGTATAATCAAGCATCATCACATGTGAAGAAAAAAAAGATTGCAAGTAATGAACGGTGTGACATGATTAGGCATTGATCAGTTTGGCCCAATAATGATATTTTGGCCCAGAAAGTTGTGTGTATTTTTACTAATTACAGACCCAATAATATAAACATTAAACATAACAATATAAGCCCAACAAACTTGTTTATTAAGGTTCGGTTGGGTTCCCTTAAATAATTCTTAAATTGCCTATAAATATTTAGGTTTTTTGGGTTTTATTGCTTACGTCTTGATCTGGGTGAATTATAAAGATTTGAAGTTCATAACAAGCAAAGGTATGCATGCATATAATTAACCTTTATTTATACATCCTACGTCTCGGTTTTATATGTTGTTTTTCTCTATGTAAAGCATATATTGTTAATATGTTATGTTATAATTAGTAGCACGTATTAACTCGATAATAAACCCTAATAATTTTGTGATTAACTGTGCAGATAAATTGATCTCTAATATTGTCAGTATGGATTTAGAACGACCATTCCCTATGACTTTCCATATCGGTAGTGGCGGTGTCCCATTCCCATATGTCAGGGATGGGCTAGTCGGGTGTGGCACTAACTTGAGTTTTACGGTTGTGGCCAGGCGTAGAATGCCTTATCAAGAGTTTGTCAGTTTCATCTACAGACATGTTGGAGTTGACAGGAATAAGTTCAAGTTTAAAATTACTCTAGATTTGCAAGATTGTGGGAATGTGAAAACCACGCCTATTATCAGTGAAGAGACTTTAGACTTTATGTATTTCTTGGGTGAGAGATCAGATGAAAACTTTTGGGCTCAGATTCGTGTTGTTGTATTCAGTATCTCGTGATGAAGTCGCCTATGAGCACAATCTTTGGCCGCTGCATTGACGATCCCTTTCCAAGTGACATGAGTCAGGACTTCCTTAACCTCTACAATTTTTTTTTGTCGCGATACACATTGAGTCCTTGGTTGTTTTTTTCTTTCTGAAACTGATTGAGTCCTTAGTTGTTTTTTTTTTCTTTTTCTTTCTGAAACTGATCGAGTCTTTAGTTAATAATAAAAAAGTTATACTTTTGCAGACAGTAGTAGCATTGCTATTAGTTAAAGTGAATGTTGGAACTTTGGAACTATATGAGTTAATATAATTTTTGTTGTCTCACTTGTAGGTGAATCGAAAACCAAAACTCAAATCTTGAACAATAATATAACTTAGGACATGACATACATGGTCTAAGTTGATCTTGACTCGTGACTACAAAAAAGCTAATCACGTTGGATTAAGTGTTTTGTTTGATATCAGCGACACGTACTTGCGTTTGTCATATAACTTTTTTTATACATGAAGTTTTGGATACCTTGTGCAAGTTGGTATTTGTTAGTACTATATTGAAAGCTGCATCTATCGTTGTATATGTTATGTGATTTTTACATGACAAAACTAATTAGGTACACACAACAGTAACCCGACAAACGTATAAGTTCAATCACTTGGTTATTCATAGTTATACGCGTTGACAAAGTACTAACAAGTTCAATGATCAGTTGGTTTCTAATAATTTTCCCACTCAACAACTGCACCGCAGATACAATAAAAATGGCCACTGAAAATTTCTCCCAGGAAGTAGACTTAACTGAGCAAAAAACTTCCAATGACGGCATTGTCTTCCCGGCAGTGTTGCTGCCAACTAGTAACACTAATTTGACTACAATATCAAAGCTCTTTATATTCGAAGAGGCGATCAAAGCTCAAAAGCCATAGTTGGAGTCTTTTCTACGTGAAAGAGGTGATACTCTCTTTAGAGGCTTCCCTGTTACCTCTCCTTCTGAATTCAATGACGTTGTAGAAGCTTTTGGTTTCTAGTGGATGTGATAGTACAAAACCGGACACAAATATGACCATATAGATTGTTAAAAGTGCACAAAGCCTGGGTCATACTCATACCCAAAATCGCCCTGGCTTACTTAGGCCCGCATGGTTTAGACGGGCACAAACCAGGCTAATTCTGTAAAGCTAACTTATAGAAAGATACAATATCAGTCATGTACTCCTATTTAGTTCTTCTGGGCTGACCAGGTTTAAGACCTGGCTCTTCTGGGCTGCTGTTGTGCTACTATACAATACCCGTTGAGTAATGGTTTTGAATATGTTCGGTCCCAAATCATACCATGGTCGGCCAGATTTAAACTTTGGGCTAGTGAATTGTGTTTAATTTTTCATTTTCAACAATGGGGTGAATTGTAAAAGGTTCCACTTTGGTATAGCGACTTATGGTTTTGTCCCAAGTCATGCATAAAGGATAAAACCCTTGTGATTTTGTCAATGAATTGTATTATTCGTCAAACAGGTTTCAAACTTCCCAACCAAGTTATTATTCTTTTGTTAAGAAGCACCGGGAATAGTTTTGGGTCACATCGTTCATGAAAAGATGAAAGAAAGGCACCCAAAGTTTGTTACACAGCTCGAGGAACATGGGGTGACATATAAAAAAATGATGAATGACAAGGACCATATATCCAACGTCCTTCGATCAACGGTAGTGGTTGGAAGTCTGCATACATATGACTGATGACAAAAATGTTCTTGAGGAATGTTCGTAATTCACTATATTCAGTTAAACCTTAATTATAAGCTAAACATGTACACTGTTTGGAAAAACACGGCTTATTAGATTCTTGTTTGATTCACAGGGAGGCGAACTTTGGAACAAAGGTGGAATGTATAGGGAATGCTGTGAAACTTAAGTGTGGTTTACTAGTGTTGCGATAATGCTGGCCAAATGACTAATGTTAAATATGATATGGATACATATGTTGAGCTAAACTATGATATGGATACGATATTTGAGCTTGTAAAGGTGATCCCCTTTGTGCCTAACAAGCTATGAAAAGACTGCTCAGACTTAAGGAAGAAGAAACACGGATGTCCGTGGAACCGCGTTTGGAACAAAAGGAGATGATGGATCTATGCTGTTAATAAATCTGAAGACGGTCCAGATTTCTTGTCCCTACTACCATACCATAAAGCCTCCTCGAGCGCGTACTGTGCATCTCTTTGCAAGTCACGTGAAACAGAGAATTAACCTTGAACTACGAACAATAAATTGAACTTTGTCTACGACTATTACCAAAACATGTATGAACTAATTATACGTTGGCTTTTGCATCCTCTGTTCAATTTAAAAAAGAAATTTATACTTTCCATTCAGAATGCATGCAATTAATTGACCAAAACTTAAAATGAAAGTTTATTGTAGGCAAATATTGTAATGAAATCAATATCGATATGCATCGTCAAGGGGCGACTTGAAGGAGTGGTCCATGTTGGCTCGAGTTTAACCTACTTAAATATTTGCCATGAGAACCGTAAAATGTTATGTAAAAGTTCTAAATTTTTTTCATACAAAGAGGCTACAACTGCGTCCAAAATTAGTCTAGTCATGGTCTTCCTATCAGGTTGTCCATTATGTAAATCAAAACAAAATTTGAGGCGACTGATCATTTATCTGTTTTGGATATGCCCAGTGTGCATCATTGCAGATTTTCAGTACCATAGCATCATATAATATGCGATTATTTTGGACAAAAGCAATTTACACATGTATCAAAGATTGCAACTACTAGTATTACTGCTTTTTTTTCAAACTAAAATTTTTTTTGATAGTTCTAATGTAAGGTCTTTGCAGTACTTATAAATAAACTATAGTGATAGATATTATTCATAAAGGTTATGGACACAAAAATGTAACATACAAAAGCCCAAGGGCTATAAACGTTAGATAATAGTTTAATAACCGATTGACGGTTAAGTTAGTTTAAAGTTTAGTTATTTTAAGTCTGTGTTAGAAAAAACGGTTTATAGAACCGAATAGATGTGTCTTTGGGATTATACCCCATCCTCAAACAGATAACGGTGTTTGGTTCAACAACCTTTCAGGTAGTATACAAATAGGACAAACCAACCCAAAACAGAAAAACGTTGTAATTCATACTTGCGCAATAATTTCAGTAATAAAGTTCATAATATATAATAGATTGTGTATTGCTCGTTATTAAATTTCACCCACTAGTGGTATCAGTAGCGGTTATCATTTCTTGGGAAAAAGAAGGTTGTCCAGGGTATTGAAGATCATCACAGAAGGCGGGCTTGATTATCATTCTAGCAAAGCAGGCAGGATTGATTATCAGACCGCGGAACTTAGCGGAGATTGATCAAGACCAACAGCGGTATGAAGCGGGTTTTGATTGTCAGAATAGTGGTGTCAAGACGAACCATAGTTGACAGAGTACAGCAGAGGAAGCGGACAGGACAAATTATTTGAGCTAGGCCCGGATTTGACTCTTCAACAGCGAGGCGGTTTTGATCACATACCCAGAAATTAAAGACACCAGGAATAGTGGTCTGAAAACACCCGAGTAGAAAGTAAAAATAGTTAATCAGATCAAGATTAGGAAAAGGAAGGGAAGAATAAAAATATGGCAGGCGACGGATCATCAAAAACTAAGAACGAACTTACGAATGATAAGGCAACATCAATACGTTCCAGTGCCCGGATACTCAGTTCAACGAATTACACGCATTTGGGGCAGTAAAGATTAAAGCAATATTTTAATGTCCATGGAAAACTGGAACAATTAACCATCAACGGACGGCGTGAAGGTTGATCAAAAAGAAAAACAAACAATGCAATTGCAATGTTTATGAATCAAAGCAATTCCAGAGAATATGGCTTTATGCAAATGGCAAGCCTTATACAACGGCAAAAAGAGATTTGGAAGATATTTCAAAGGCTCGATCACGTGGAGACTACTGAAAAGGTAAAGGAACACGCGTTCTAGACACTCGACGTCAGAGTTTGAATCTTTAAAAAAGGGTGCAATGACCCACTCATGTCTATGCGGAAAGATTATGAGATTGTATTTCACAAGCCAAGCAGTCTTGAAATACTTTGGATGAAAACGAGACTGTTCGAAAACTTCTTAGGAATCGTGCCAAAAAAGGTTGGTAGTCAAATCAGTAGCGCGATTGTGAGCAATTTAGCGATTTGAATGAAAATGTCGTTTCAAGAAGCCGTGGGGTAGACTAAAAGCTTCGTAGAACCACAAAGAAGCAAACTAACGAGGAAGACAAGACTGGTTGAACTTCTATTTTACTAAGGAAGACCTCTAAGAGAAACACCATAACATGTGAGCAATTGCGGTTGTTGAAATGACACTACCAGAAATACTTTGTACCGGTGAGGGCCTGTAAGTGGACGAGGTCCGAGGAGTGGTGGGCGGTGCGGTGTGAGGGGAGGAGTGGCCGGAGAGGGGGTGATGGGGTGATGATCTCGTGCAGGGCGAGAGCAAGCGTTGGGACAGCGGGTGGTACTGGCTCTGGCACGTCGCGACATGTTTTCGATTATTTCTCACCTTGGACAGATGACAACGGTTTGTGTGGGGTCTCATTTTAGCTTTTGGGCGTACTCTTCATAACGGCGAGGGGTGGTGTGTGCTCACGCGGGACGAGTTGAAATGAGTATTGTACAACAATTTACGGGATCTAGCGTACATAACAGAAAATATGGCAATGAAATAAATATCGAGATTTTCTAAATAAGACTGAATATCAGTGATTTTATAATTAATGGGTGGAACACATTTGTCCTATAATACTTATAAACGTACATCAAATTGAGGCCAAATAAAATAAACACTAATGTAATCAAGTAGGGATTTAAGTAGCCTATTAGGGTAGTAACCACAACGTCCATATAATCATACTACAAGATTATAATAAATAATATGAGATATCACTTAACCGGTCTAATCTTGTTCACTTGGATAATTATAACACACGAGTGAATGAACTATACACTCCTCTATAATTACAAATAATGGTTGGTCATATGGTTGACTCTAATCTAATCTTACTATATAATACTAGTATCTAACGATTAATAAAACTATCTTATAAGTACTATACACACACTATATAACAATCATTTATAAATAAAATAAACGTACGAACAAATTCTCATCACAATCTAATCAAACCAAACAGTCAATTCTAGAACTAGCCTACTCACCTAGCGTTCCCTATAAACGTAATATACACGCGACACGCAACCCGACACTTTACCGCATGAACCACAACTGACAAACCAGGCCTCACAAGAAGTTAACCTCCTTCAGAAAAAAGAATACTAAAATTCTAAGAGGTGTCCGTAAACATAGGGATGACTAGTCCAACGCTAATTATTACAGCTCTCATTGACTGCCACTATTGCAAGACAATAAAGCTTCAAGATAGAGAAGAGACAACTTATTTTTTGGGCATTTTTAGGCAAACATAAGTACTTTATTTGCACAACTTATACTTCCTTCTACCTATATTTATTTCGATAGGCAGATTCAAACCAAGTCCACATGTTCAATCTATTTTTCCCCAAATTTAACAAAAACCATAACCAATCCAATATTTCATCGCCATTTAATCCCCAAGATACATACACCTACAAAATAACCTTAACATGAAATTATCCAATACTTCAAATTTAGCATTCATATTCGAACAGGAGCAAGAATACATGATGACTAGTGATTTCATTATAGCATTGAAATATGAGGTATGATTATAAAAGTTTGGAACAATATGTAACATACAAAAACCCAAGGGCTAAAATACGTTAGATATAATTTTAATACCGATTGGCGGTTTAAGTTTGTTTTACAGTTCGTATTTTAAGTATTGGTTAAAAACAAAACGGTTATGAGAACCGAAATAGATTTGTCGTTTGGATAATACCATTCCAACAGATACGATGGTTGGTTTCAACAACCTTTCATTAGTATAAATAGGACAAACCAACAAACAAGAAAAACGGTGTAATTTCATAATTGGCAATTTCATAATAAGAGTTCATAGTTATATAAAGATTGTATTATGCTCGTAATATTACCAACAGTACTCACATGTATTAGTTATCCAGTGCATGCATTTGTACGTAATAATAGTAAAATGTAAGTTCGTACACGACAAAATTTTTGATTAGATCGAGACACAACAACAACAAATTTCAGACAATTTAATGAAACAGGTATCTAACAATTATATATGCCTTTTTAGCATATGTCCAGATTTCAACATCACAACATAATCATAAACAAACCATCTCTACTTAGTATTGAACACAAAATAACTGGCCACAGGAAAATACTTCCAAGAAGTTAAATTTACCTGAACAAAAAACTTATGAAGATAGGGAGTTGTCTTCCCCCGTCCAGTGTTGTCGCCAACCATCTAACACACATTAGATTTAACTTGGAGGCTATCAAAAGCCAATAAGACCATGGCTAGAGTCACATCTAAATGAAGAGGTGTTATTCTCTTCAGAGCTGTCCCTGTTACATCTCCTGTCTGAGTTTAATGATCTGTCGTTCGAAGCGTTCGGTTCCCTTGAGTCGCCAAAACGTGGGTGGTCGTTGGCTCCTAGAACTAAAGTATTTTGTGGGGAGGGTTTACACTGCCTAATGAAGCTCCTCTAGAACTGCAATCCCTTTCCATCACGAGATGGCTTATGTAAGATCTTTGACATCTATACATATCTATGATGCCAATGCATGTATTTAAAATGTTTTGAGTATTGAACAATTAAAACAAGACTAAAAAAACAGATTAGAATGGGAGTAAATTAAAGGAACTCGATTGTATGTAACTATGGTATTAGTTTTGGCGTGTCGCAGAAAGCGACGAATTTAGGACTTGACCCTTACTTCAAAATGTTCCCCTTCGATATTACAATAAGTATAATTGAAGCACAACGGCCGGATTAAGGCCTAGGGTCTGAAAGACTGTCCCAACATGTGGACTTTCATGGCTTCTGAAGATATATGTCTTTCCATTTATTACAATATAAACTGATAAAGAATATGTATCTTAACGGAACCAATTGGATTTCATGAGGATAAAATTTGAGGACCCTTCAGAACCGTGCTTTGCTTTATGGATCATATCTCAACTGTTAATTTTTAGGACTTTTGGGGCCGATTAAGCGCAAAAGAACCTAGTTTTTTTTTTTTTTTTTTCCAGTTCGGGGCCAAAACTAAACAAGCTACATGCTTGGAGGCCCTGTAGATGGTATTTTATACCGCTTGTTATACAAATCAGGTTGAGTGTTATTTTTTTTTTTATTTGGGTAAATACTAACAGTTGAGTTACGGTATTAGAATCCGATCCGATCCCATTTAACAGTGCAGCACACTCTGGGATCTAATGTATATCAAACAAACTATTAGACTAAACATTTGTCATTTTAACTACAAAGAAAAGAAAAATGTGAAGCCAGTTTTCTGTTTCATGGTTTATGGGCTCTTTGTCTCCAAGTTGTGCATAAACTAAAAACACTATATCGACAAAATTTAATTTCACTAAAACTATGCAATTGGTCAAGCAGGTTCCAAACTTCCCCAGCAAGTTATTTTTCTTTTGTGAAGAAGCACCAGGAAGCGGGGGACAAACTCCAATAGTTTTAAGTCATATCATATACGAAAAGATGAAAGAAAAGCACCCAGAGTTCGTTGCACAGCTCGAGGAACAAGGAATGACATATAAAAAAATGATGAATGACGAGGACCATGAATCATCCTACACAGGCAGAGGTTGGAAGTCTGCATACAATGCCGATGACAAGAATATTCTTGAGGAAATGTATGCTTTCACTACATTGAGTTAAAACTTATAAGTTATACCGTGTTAAGAAAATAAACTGACTCTATATATGTTAACTCGCTCAATGGAACAATGTCTGTTTGACAGGGTGGCGGAGTTAGGAACGAAGCTGGAATGGATAGGGAATGCTGTAAAACTTATAACAGGTCCATTGCCAGCCATCAGAATATTTGATCAGGAAAGTCAACATAAAGTTTGGTTTAATAATCTTTCTACTGGTAAAATTGGTGTAATGACTAATGATATTCATGATCAAGATGCGTTTGTTGAGCTTGGAAATGGCGATCTTGTGCCTGAACAAGCTAAGAAAGACTGCTTGGAGATTTTGGAAGAAGAATGTGTTGTAATACCATGGAAGAAAGGTGATGTTATGCTCGTTAATAATTTGATGGTACTTCATGCTCGACAGCCAGTGCTAAAGCCACCTCGACGCGTACTTGCATCTCTTTGCAAATGATGGGAATGATTATCACTTTAGCCACAAGATCTGGCTTTTTCGAAAGATTGATGAATATATATGCTGATAAAAAACGTGCATCATGTTCCGAACATGTTAGCTCTTATTCTAACTTCCGTTTTCATGCAAAAAGACGCATTTAGTTTCTTTTGTTAATGTTAAGATCACTACCGCCTCTATTTCATTACATGTAACACCACGTAAATTTTCATTATAAAGTATTTAGTTCAAAATAGGATAGTGGATCAATCTGATTTTATTGATATGTTAGATTAGAAATTCATCTTTTACTGATTTGCAGTAAGCTTGTACCCAACATTGAAACTCAAAAGATGTGAATTTGGTAAAAGGAAAAATTAATGAAAACTGCAAATTCAAAATGTACCCAACGAGTAAAAATATATATACTCTCGTTGCACTCCCCTGCAACTTAGTCAAAAAATTTATTCTCTTGATCACTACTCAAATATTAAATGAAACACTTATAAAACTAACTAGTCATCTTTTATTTATTTTTTATTTGGATACATCATCTTTTTCTCTTTTATATATGACTTAAACTTGCAATATTTCTGCCTAACCACTACCCATCAAATCTCATATACTTTGTCCGGAGATCTCTTAAAGCATTCTTCCTAGTTTCCGACCCTCGGTTACTTTCATGTAAGGTTTTAGTACAGGTTGTCGAGCATGAAGGACCAGCCGAAAGGAGCTTAGCAGTGAAAAAAATGCTGACACTAATTGCTCCTTGAGCTAAGTACGGTTTTGAGTCAAAAAGTAAATTGAGTTTCACATAGTAGTCATGTTTTCATCTTATTCTCAATATGGTCATCTCAAATTACTCGACTACTTAACTCCACTTATTTTTTTACACATGTCTAATGCTCAACTTAATTAGTGGCCCACTTATTTTTGTCCTATTAACCCTCAAGTGCTCGACTGACGGCTACTCAACTTACAAATGCTCGACTCAACTGTTCCGTACTTTTGTACCTATTTGCTTTATTGCCTCGGGAAAGAAAAAAATATGTAACTTACATTTTCTTGGTAACCGTAATATTTCAAAACACACACACACTACACACACTAATCCCTAAAACACACACCGATCAAAGAGGGTTTCATAATCCCTAAAACGGTTTCACTGGTCCGATTAATTCCGTCAAAGGTTTCATAGTTAAGTTTGATTGTTGTAAGCCCTTACCGATATGGGTTCACTTTTAAAGTCTGGTTTACTTCGTTAAGGGTTGGTCCGATTAAAGAGGATTTCATAGTTGGGTTGATCTCCTGAAAACATTTATTGACGATATGGGTTCACGTATAAAGGCCAATGTGGGTTCAAGCTTAAAGGTAATACTTGTTAATTTGTTTTAATTTAATTCAGATAAATAGTTTATGTTTAATGTTATTAAGTAGTTTTATAATTATTTTTGAATGAATCTAGGTTTATGATGCCGAAGTCAGTGCGAGAACTAGGTTATATCTACTGAAAACCATAGGAAGTAAGTTGGCTTTCAAACCTGAACGTTATAAAAAGTTTAGAAGCACTGTTTTTGGTCCGTGATTAGATATAAGAACCTAAGAGCATGATAACCATTTGATTAACTATTTGCTACAACATCAAAGAAATGTCAAAGATCCTAGTACTGATATTCCTTTTATCTTTGATATTGGGCCAAACACAATTGAGTTTGAAAGGCGTGAATTTTGTTTGGTTACCGGTTTTCTTTTCGGGGATTGTTCGTTAGACCACTTGAAAGGAGTTAACTCTTGTTTTCGTGAGCGTGTATTTCCCGAAAAATCTAGTGTTAAGGGCCTTGATCTGAATAAGCTACTCAACAACCATACTGAGTTTAACAAGCTATTAAATGATGATGTTGTCCGTGTTTGTTTACTTTTGGCGTTAGATTTTGTTTTTATGGGTTTTGTGCTAAGACACGTTATCGCAAACGAGCTTTTTAGACTAGTTGATGATTTATCAGCATTGAATGATTTCCCCTGGGGTGGGTACATGTGGAAAGAGCTTCACAAAAGGGTATACAATAATGATAGTAAATAGAGGGAAAATGAAAGAGTTAGTTACAAGCCTCACCCTCTAATGAAGATTAGAGGGGTATTTATAGGTGAAGGAAGGAGGCTTCCCTTCCTTTATTTTCCTAACTTATCACTTCTAGTCCCTATACTTGGGTAATTATGCTATTTCATTCTTTTAGCATAATACACCTTATTACAAACTACTTTGACATTAACAAAAGAAAGTCTAATGACTAAATAACACAAAATCACATAATCGACACTTTTAATGATCCTAACAAATTCCCCCTAAGGGTCGATTATTTAGGGCATTCTCTTCGTGGTCCAAGTGGTCTTCCATTCACGAACATCTCCCATCTTCTCATCTGTCTACGATGCTTCAATCTTTCTTCAATCTCTTATTCAAACAACTTCAAGTACTCTGCTTCATCTTTAGTGAGATCTTTTTGTACATACCCATACTTGATATCATTATTATAACTCTTTAGAACTTCTAACACTCTATTTAACGTTGCATCACAAAACTTATGGATCTCTGAATGTCTCATCACCCGTTTCTCTTTCTTGCTA
>BQNB010138006.1:0-17768 GCA_026074375.1 Tanacetum coccineum | reverse complement strand
ATGACTTGTGCAATGGTATTATGAAGTAACGCTCCCGGAAACACATTCCGCTGCGACCCAATTTTGGGGGTGTTACAATAGTCACTGTCAGAGAATGCTTCCAAATCAAGGGGTGATTCCCTAGGATACCATAATCCCAAGTTTGGTTTGCCCTTGAGGTACTTGAAGATCCTCTTGACAGCATTGAGATGAGAAGTCTTTGGAGTTACCTGAAAACGTGAACAAACACATACTGCATACATAATATACAACCTGATAGCTTCAATTCTTGCTACAGGTGCAAAAACCTCATCATAGTCAATCCATTCTTCTTGTCTATGACCTTGAGCCACCAGCCTTGCTTTGTTTCTGACAACTACTCCCCTCTCATCCTTTTTGTTCCTGTAAACCCATTTAGTACCTATCACCTTAGCACCATTGGGTAAATCAACCAAAACCCATACTTGTTGAAGCTTGAACTGCAACAGTTCTTCCTGCATAGCTTCAACCCAGCTTCCCCATCTTCAAGTGCTTCTGTCACTTTTCTTGGTTCAAACTGAGATAAAAAGCAAGCAAAAAGACAATGTTGTTGATCTTTATGATTGCTTATCTTGGTGAGCTTGAATTAGCTCGCTAGAGCATGAGCCTCAGTTATTACTTGAGAGAGCTATCTAGTCTGAACAGGTGTATTGGGATCTTCCAAGAATTGACTTAGAGGCTGAGCAATGTGAATCCTTAGAGTGGGATTTGTATGGATAGTCTAAGTCAAACACATCCAACTATGGCCTAAACCTTGTCTCATTTGGGTTTTTCCCTCAAGAAAATTGACATGAAGGATTTACCTTAATTCTCTTGGATACTAAGTGTAAACCCTAAGAGGGCTTAACTGTTCACGAACAGAGTAACCAAACGAAGAAAACCCTCATCAGAACTTTCACAAACTTTCCTAGTGTTCTAGAGAGTCTTGAGAATGTGGACCCGGAGGGGGGGGGGGGTGCTGGGGGAAATGGCGAGGAGGGGGCGTTCTCAGATCAATTTGCATATGTCCGACTTAAGGATTTGGTTTGTGTTGTCCGAAACCGGGAGGACCCTGTACATTGGGTTTTTCCTCAAGAAAGTTGACATGAAGGTTTACTTCAACTCTCTTGGTTACTAAGTTATAAACCCTAAATGCTTTACTATTTACAGAGTAACCAACAAGAAAACCCTCATCAGACTTTCCATCAAACTTTCCTAGTGGACTAAGAGTATTAAGAATGGTCACATGGCACCCAAATGGTCTTATGTAGCTAAGGATTGGTTTATGGCCAAACAAAAGCTCATAAGGAGTTTTGTGTTGAGGCTTGGTCACTCTTACCCTGTTGAAGGTATAGCAAGCAGTATTGACTGCTTCTGCCCAAAAAGTGGTAGGTAAGTGTGAGTCAGCTAGCATAGTCCTAGCAGCCTCTATTAGGGTCCTATTCATTCTCTCAGCAACTCCATTTTGCTGAGGAGTTCTTGCATTACTAAACTCCTGTTTTATACCCTTTTCCCCACAGAACTCAAGCATAACCCTGTTTTTAAATTCAGTCCCATTATCTGATCTAATGATTTTTACTTTTTGATTAAGTTGGTTTTCTATCTGTCTTATAAAAGTCTTAAGGATGCCACTTGTCTCATCCTTTTTGGCTAGAAAGAAAACCCAACAAAACCTTGAACAGTCATCAGTAATCACTAGACAGTAACTTGCATGGTTGATACTTCTCACAGAAGTTGGTCCAAATAAATCCATATGCAAGGTATGTAATGGGTGGGTCACATATCTATCAATCTTGGCCTTACAGGAGGCCTTGTGTTGCTTTCCCTTCTGACAAGCAACACAAGTGTGGTCATTTTTGAAACTCTTGGAAGGTAACCCTCTAACTAGATTATCCTTTACAAGTTTATTTAAGTTTTTGAAATTAAGGTGACCTAACCTCCTGTGCCACAATTTAGCTTCATTAGATGAGGCTTTTGCTAATAAACAAGTGTATCCTTTTGAAGAATCAACATTTTCATAACAAAAGTATACATGTTGTGTTGTCTAGGAACTTTAAGAAGAACCTGATTTTCATCAGGCATCTTGAAGTCAGAGGACACCACAAAACATTCTTTTTCAGTAAAAAGTACATTTAGCTTTTTATCACATATCTGAGATATGGAGAATAAGTTAAAATGTCCAAGTTCTTTCACAAAAGCCACATCATCAAAAACTAAATTTCCTAATCTAATTGTACCTTTTCCACTGATACTACCTTTACTTCCTCCAAAAGTAACAGATCCCACTTTGGAAAGTTCTTGATAATCTTCAAGATGGGCCCTGTTACCAGTCATGTGCCCAGAACATCCACTATCAAAAATACCTCTATGCTCCATATGCTTCAGTGGATGATCCTGCACATACAAAAAGAGATTAGTTTCTCTTTGGGACCCATGCCTTCACAGGCTTGGGTCTGCCTTGTGGACCTTGAGAAACATGAACATATGAATCAGGGGTTGGTCCACTATTGGTAAATGGAGATGTGGTGGATGTTTTTCTCTAATCACAACCTGCTGAGGTCTTAACAGCAGTACCCATTTTGCCCTTTACAACATATATATTTGACACCTATATGCTTTATTCCTTGAATAAGGTCTATTTGTGGTGAACTTTGTTTTGAAAAAAAATATTTATTTTTACTGTTAAACTTCACCTGAGGATGGTTTAGGGTTTGGTATGTTTGGACATAGGTCTGTTCACTCTCATTGCAGGTATTGAATATTCACACAAACCAGAATTAATATATCTCTTGCCAGTATTAACCCTAGAAGCAGCAGACTTAATTTGAGTAACAGAATTAACATACACACTACCAGAATTAACATGTTGCTTGCCAGTGTTAAATCTAGAAGTACCAGACTTAACTTGAGTACCAGCATTAACATGCACACTTTATGAAAACTATATTTCCATTACCAGTATTTACCATTTACCCTACAGTTTTAATAGTATTGCTAGCAGTACTAAGGTTGGAGTTATAACATTTACAGGTCTTGGACTTGTGAACTGATTTGCTTTTATCTTATTCTGTTAGTGTTATTTCCAGGCTGGTGTTGTTGTAGCTTGCCTATCATTAGTATTAACCACCCTTTTGCTCTTAAGAGCAGCTTCTCTTGCCATCTTTTTCTCATAATAGTCACAATTCTTAATCAAGTGACTAAGACTTCCACACACAAAGCATGGTTTCCTTTCAAAAGAAAATCCTGCACCTAAGTCCCTTTGGATTCTATGATTCCAATTCTGTCTATTATGTAAAGGAATAGGTGAGGAAGTAACTGGTGTCCTAATTGGTTGCCTAGGAGGTTTTACATGCTGTGCACAACTAGGGTCAACTGTCTGAGTGTTTGTAGGCACTTTTGGTTGAGTCTTTTGGGTGGAAACAGGGTCATCATTGACTGAATGGTCAGATACAGTTCCTGGCTCCCCAACACTGTCATTGGATTGACAGGTTGAGTAGTGAGTCGAACTAACCACCGCACAGTTCCATATAAGGATCCCCATCACTTATCTTAGATGGACAGATTGG
The DNA here is from genome assembly GCA_026074375.1 of Tanacetum coccineum. NCBI lineage: Eukaryota > Viridiplantae > Streptophyta > Magnoliopsida > Asterales > Asteraceae > Tanacetum > Tanacetum coccineum. Next base: position 14,205 of record BQNB010138006.1, on the reverse strand, counting down.
AGAGAAGGAGAAGGAGAAAGAAGAAGAAAATCAATGGAAGCTAGCATTAGACACTGTTAGGAACTAGGACGTTGAGTTGTGAGTCCATATTTGCCTACTATACAGACGAATCATCTATGTCCTCTATTCCCTAGGGGTATAGTCACCACTTAAGAGGATGGGGGAAACCCTTTATTAACATCTACTTGTTTAATATCTGCTTGTACAGTGGAATGTCATGATATTCCTGAATCAGTTTCCCTAATGCTGGCCAAAAATACCTCTATCCATTCTTCCTTATAACTCTAGGACCTCAGCATTAGATTTTAGGCTATATCCTACCCTAGCTTCAACAGTTGAAGCTCATCCCACAATCAATAAGCTCAAAGATTTTTAGATGGAGGGATGCAAACCTAGAATCAACAATTTTTTGTTAAAGCATCTTTATCATTTGACAGCTTTCATTCCTCATTCTTTCTATACTTTTTCAACTTTTCATCTCTTTCAAAAATTGATTAGTTTTGAAAATGAATTTTTCATTTTAAGAAATTTTGTTGTTTGTGGGAGGCTTTAAGCTGAGCTTTTTACCTTTCTTAAGACCTATCTTATGGGCAGTCAAAGCTGCTTCTTGGTCACCAAATTCAGATTGTAATTCATCATACTTAGCTTTAAGAGCATTATATGAATCTAAACACAATTTAGAGCACATTGATACCTCATTATTCACAGTGAAAGCCATTATAGAGGCATGATTGATTTCCTCATCCTGTATTCTGTCTACCCCAATTGATTTGACCTTCATCATAATGGTCATCAAGGCTTCCTTTCAGTTTCTCAGGCTTGAAATCTTGAGCATCTACTTGATTCCATATTTTGACCTTTTTTTTTAAACTTGCAAACTCCTAGGCAATATGCCCAGTATTGTGACAATTGAAACACTCAACTTTTCTCTTATCAAATGCCACATGCATTTTTCCATCCACTCTTGGCCTTCTACCTGTCTTCTTATAGAATTTCTTTATCTTGATGGCAGTCATAGCAATTTGCCAATTTATATCCATCTCTTCCAAAAATCAAAGATCATCAATTTTGATCAGGTCTTCATGTATCAAATCACACATTCATCAGCATTTGTGGCTTAGAAAGGAATTGGTGTGGGATAACTTCATCAGCAAGACCAGGGAGTAGCAGTTGGTTTTGCTTTTGGATGAGGGAAAAGTGGTATAAGAAACTTAACTTCCTTGAGTTGATGATTTGGCTTATGCTTTATTGATGAGGCTTTAGCTTGTTTGATAGAAAAAGAAACATTGTCAGATGTGAGAGAAGAAGTTGAAGTCTTTTGAATGTCTTGTTCAAAGAACACTGTTTAGATTATTGTAATAAATCATCTATTGACAGTGTGTCAATATTCTTCTTCGTTCTCATTGTCCAGCTAAAATGTCCCAGCAGGAGGAATGGGACATGCCTCAAGAACTTGTGATTTGCATTTCTTCATTCTGACACACTAGCACCAAGGTGGCATCCAACTGTGATAGGGCGTTTTTGAAACCTATCATACCACTTTCTCCTAACTTTTCCTTTGAAGATTATAAAGTTAGTTCTTAGTTTTAAGTAAAATGCCTCAAAACTGTTGTTTTTTAAAACAGCTTTTTGCATTTTTCTATGAGTTGCATTTCCACCAAACCTTGTCCTTGATAGCTAGCCCAGATCTCTTGGCATCATCCATGCCATTGAAACGTTGAGATATCTTTTGGATTAAGTCAATTTAGCAGTAATGTTCTTAGCTTTCCTTTCTTTTTCTTCAGGCATCCTGTTTTCTGCTGTGTGGTTGGAGGAAGTACCCTGGTAAACACATCCTTGACTTTGGTGTACTCGCCGTCTTCGAGTTTACCATTCTGAATTACTTTCCAAACCTCATTATCTTTATACTCAAAGATAATGTTCTCCATCTCCATCGCCCACGTATCATATTATTCAATTTTGAAGGACAGGCAGTTTGATATTTGAAAGTGTATTTGTGGTGAGTATTTGTGGTTGGTTTAGCAGGAGGCAATCTCCTTTGTTGGTATGCTGGTACAGATCCAGCCAATGATCTGCATCAAGATCATGAAGAGAACAGTTCTCATCATCATGTAAGAGAGAAAATCATCGTGGTCAGACATACTACTTGATTTAGTGGGAAATAAGGTTTTGATCTTTGGTTTCAAAACTGGTGTAAAGTCCCTTTGCTTAGCTCTGATAACCACTTTGTAGGTCCTAATCAAACAGGATCTAATTGAGCCTTACCACGACTTTATTAGCACCTTTGAGATAAAATACAAAGAAAATATGTGAGGACAATAGCCGTGGAATACCAAATATTGATGCGGAATATTCAATATCTATACCAAGATGAACCAAAGAACAATATGCTAAAAATATTACTATTACTATTTGATTGCAATGTCAATCCAAACGATGTTCTGTGTTTTACATACTATACTACGTTCCTTTTTAAGCTTAAGGAACCCTAAACGCGTTAAAGAGATAATACTTTATCTCTTCCTTGATTAAACGCTAAGAGATAACTATTTACTATAATATACCAGCTTTAACATTCTGACCACAGCAGCATTAACTTTTAATACTGCCAGACTTAAGTTAATGCTGTAATGACTTAACTTGCACTCTACCAGACTTAACTTCTACTACTAACAGTACTAACTATTCTTATCAGTACTAACTATATCTAACAGACTTAACTTTAATACTAACAGTATTAAGTCCGTTTACAATATTTTCCTAACACATTTGAGAGTATCTTAGATAGTGAGATAATGGAGATAAAATCAGTTATTGCTAGATTGAACAAGGTATCATCACCAGATGGAGATTATCTTTTTATCTACAAAGCCAATGGTGGGAGATTTTCAGCCGGCATTCAACCTATCTATGGAGGCTACCTCATATTTTTAATTATAGGCAAGATCTATTTCATTTGTTTTTCTTTGACTGATGAGGGGAGAGCAGTACTCAGAAAGTTCTTTAGATGGATGTTGATATGATTCTTTGGGAGACTTGAAAAAGATTATGATAGATTTCCTCAAAACAGAAGGAAATGAACAAAAAGTGACTTTCTGGATTGGTTAACAAGTTGGAATGATTGTCCACATGGAGGTTGTATGAATTTATTGTGTGGAGTACTGCATACTGGAATTTGAGGATGGAGTAGTTATTTCATATGTTGGTTGGATAAAAAATTATCCTCTTTCAAAAGATTTTATTGCAAAGGGTTGCTCATCTTGATCTTTTTGGTTTGGAAGTGAACTGAAGAATTAAGTTCTTGTTGCCCTTGAATTTGATAAAGGATTTATTAAGCAAACAAATAGATGTGAATGATGTTGTGAATGGAATTGAGAGGGTTTGGAGTGTTGGCTAACCACCAACACAAATAACCAAATGGTCATCAGTTCCACCCATGCTTAATAGGCATAAGAACTGGCTAGTCCATAAGCAAAACGGCCTTGTGGTAAGATCTTCTAAAATCCGTTTTATGGTTGACAATTTTCAAAAAAATGTAGGAGTTTTTAACTCACCTTGCTCATTGGTGAAGCGTTGGCTATTATTATTAGTCCAAGATCAACAGTTCTTGGTAAAGACTACTCAATCTGTTGATAGCTGATAGGTTCTGTTGATAGCTGATAGTTTGCTAAAAACTATATGGTTTATCAATGCACCATGTTATGGCAATGAAGCATTGGCTAGTCCAAAAGCAAACGGTATTTGGTAAAGACAAATCAATTCCGTTGATGGTTGACAGTTTACCAAAAACTGTATGGTAATTAACTCACCATGTTTTTAAAATGAAGAGTTAACTATCCCAGAGCAAACGGCTACTGGTAAAGGAACATCAAATCCGTTTATGGCTGGTAGTTTGCCAAAAACTACAAAGCCAACTTAGTTGGATTGTTGCTGAAAAGATGTTGCTGTGTTGCTGAGAAGACAAAGTTGCTGCTGAAGATGGATAGTGTTTAAAAGCTCAAGAAATGTTAAAAGTGTTTGGATACATCCTCTATGCACTAAAGAAGATAAATCTGAAGAAACATGAAGTTAAAAGAGTTCAACATTCATGTTTAAGGGAGGATTGTTGGGAATTACGTTTTCCTAACTTAGTACCGATAGTATTAATAGTTAGTACTGATAGTTATAGTTAGTACTGACAGTACAAAATGTTAAGTACTGATCAGTTAGTTAGTACCGATAGTAGAAATTAGTTAGTACCGTTTAAGAGATATGTATGAGATATTTTAGGAAAAGATATGTACGCGTTTTGTAAGCCTGTTAGGGTTTATCCTTGGTCTATAAAAGGATCCCTCTTGGCATAGTTAGAGATACGAACTCAATATATCTCATAGTTAGTAATCTGTAATCATTCAAAGCAGATTAATAGAAATTATTATTTAGTTTTTCATTGTTCTTCTTAGTACTTGTGTTAAGATTCCGCATTAACACATAGTATTCATAGTTAGTGTTTCTACATAGTCAACTGTATTTATACATCTTGGCTATCATCCTTAATAGGCTGCAGAGATCTATTCAACAAGGGAGTCACAACAGACTATGGCTTTTACTTCAACAAGATTCCAATCTATTGTGATTCGAAATCAGCCATATCCTGCCACCCGGTCCAATACTCGAGAATAAAACACATCGCTGTCCGCTACCATTTCATAAAGGAACACGTGGAAAAGGGTATGATTAAACTGTATTTTGTCAAGACGGATTACCAACTGGCTGACCTCTTCACCAAAGCTCTTCCAGTGGAACGATTCAACTATTTGGTTCGTCGGCTTGGTATGCGCAACTTTTCTCCTCAGGAACTTGAACGTCTTGCAAAACCTCGGTAATTCTTTGTATATAAAACCAAGAAAAACAAAATATAAAAATATAAAACCTATAAAAGCAAAATACAAAATCAAATTTTTTTCAAAAATACCAAAAATATTCTTCTCCGACATGTCTCTCGACAATCGATAACATTTACGCACCTAGAAATGTTGACTAATTTTAACACGGGTGAATAAATGAAGTTCGAGCGAGAGTGTCAAATGCTTTCAAAACATGTCTTTTCACATTTTTCTCTACGACTTCTAAGTAAATGTTAGCTTAGGACCCGGGCCCTAAAGAAAGGAAAATGTTCATTTATGTACATTTATCCTAAACAACAAGAAGTTCACATCTTCTCGGTCTTGAGCAATGTCATATAAACATTCAAAGTTTTGAATGCTCAAGAGAAGTACTAAGGAATATGATGGTAAATAAGATATATCTCTCATATTTTCCTGTTGAGCATAATTTTTCAAGATATTTTCAATAAGAAAATTTCAAAATCTTTCAAAATTATGTGCTCAACAAACTCCCATTCCAAGTTTTCACTCTATTCTATAATTGAAGGGGGTATAATAATATGATTCATTCTGCATGCACCCCTGTTCTCCCAAGACTTAGTTAGGCTTATGTGAATTCCGGACATTAACTTGTTTTTAATTCACTAATTGTCAAAAATTGTAAACACATATGCAATTTTTAAGGGGGGGAATAGTGATTAAAATGTGATCAATGCGGATTAATAACGGATACGATCTTCAATCTATAAGTGTGTTCCCAAACCTCGCATGTGCTAAACTATTTCATAAAATGGTGCATATGTGTAGGGGGAGCTTTTTGGTAATTCTGAAAATACTCGATGTGTCTTAAATGATTTCTCAGACACATTGATTGATTTTTTATCAAATGGTTTTATGGATCTTCATGGCAATACCCCAAAGACCGACCAACTATGGTTTCTCAATGAGTTATAAGGCGGTTAAGGTTAGGTATATTCGTTCCATGATCCAGCCAGAACCGGAGGGATCTACCTAGGAACACTCCATTAGATAGAGTAGAAGTCCTAGGTATGATTGAAAAAAGAAGTAAAGTGAGAATAAGGGAATCGTGCCGACTGAGATGGAGCTAGTGCTAGAACTAACCCAACAAGGTACTAGTCATGAAGTCTCGGTAAGCACTGAAGGGGTTGAAGAATGAAAAAGAATTGCAAGGATAAAGGGTGAAAAGAAAAAAGCCCTCCATACAACCCTAGGCAGAAACCGGGTCAATACATAATCTATTGGTAATCACAAAGATGATTCTGATATTGAAGACTAACATCATGGACCCAGTGATGCAATGCACAACCCTCCCTAGCCACTCAGAATGTCTCAAAAGATGTCTGTTTCATTTCTCACGGAGATCAACACGTTTATATCGGCTTTCTCATTTTGAGATCGTTGATATTAAAAAGGGGGCAGTCCGCTCCAGCCTCTGATTACCAAATAACAAATGTGCACTTATAGAGTCTAGAGCCAACGAGATCCATCAAAAATTCTCACTAGGACACAAATTCCAATATACAAAGTGTCATACATCATTATACAACATTTGGTATCAAACAGTCATATGCATTATCCTTGTGGTAATTGCCAGAACATTCAGAGTGATACTCTTTAGTATTCACAGTGATGAATGGAAATCCTTCTAGAGTCAACATCAAACAGCTATGCGGTAGGTGACTTGTGAGATTCTAAATGAATCAAGCTTTTGTCAACTGGATATCGACTTTGGTGTAGTATATGAATTGATGACTCAATCAGAAAGATAGTAACTATCTAATTCACTCTTACCGTGTTGTCTGCTTTGAGACGCTCCAGTAACGAGAACGGCTAGTGCAGCTGCGAAACCCTGTCAAGGAGATTCTTTTGAATTCTACCTGATCACAGGCAGTATTTATACTGATTAACGAGGAACCGTGGTTATTGCAACCGTATTTGACGAAGTAACAAAGACACTTTCGTCCATGTATGTTTATCTCTAACCTATACTTGCAGGTTTTCCTGACGGTAGCAGCTTCTAGTCCATGACGAGTCAAGATTCAAGACCTCATGCTCAATCGACAAAGATATATACATGATGAAAGCTCAAACTATCAAAGTCTTCCGCAATTTCTGATGTATAAGCATTTCCTTAAAATAACATCATCAACAAGATTACTCATGAAGTTCTATTAATCATGCCAAATAAAATGTTGAGGGAGATTGTTAGCAAACTTTCAAGACCTTGAGCATGAGGGTGACGAAACAAGATCGCAAGGCGGCATAAAGTTTCAAGGATAAAGATTTAGAGATCTCAAAAGTCAAGACAAATCAAGGCCAAAGACCATGATATCAGTATTTTGTCAAAGCATATCAAGTTAAAGATCAAGATCCACGAACACAAGCATGCAAAAGGAACTTCAAAAGAATTCCCAAGACTACAAGGTTCCAAGACTAACGAATGAAACAAGAAATGAAGCCTTACGCAATGACCACCCCTTAGGGGGAGATTGTTAGACCTAGTATTATGTGAAGTGATGGTCATTAAGATTCCCAAACCTTGATTTAGTCTATTATATGTTCCTGGGAATTCTATAATGCTAATTAGGCCTAGTTACGGGCTTTAAGCCCATTAGATATCAAGTTAGAGCTTGGAAGCCCACTTAGACTCAAGGTCGGCCCATGTACACAACTATATAAAGCCCTCTCCAAGTGTGGAGAGGGTGTTGCTCCATTTTTTCTCTTTTAGTGAAGTAACCATTTTTCTTTTGTTTATCTCTCTCTCTAAACTTGCAAAGTAAATTCATGTGTTTGTGTGTGAATTGATAAGCTAACAAGTTGAATCTAAGTTTTTATAAACAAACATAAACATTAAATTAAAAAGCGGTAAACTATTCACCCCCCCTCCCCCCCACTTCTAGTTTTCCACAAAGTAACTTATACATTTTAATATGAGTTATATTTTACATATTTTGTCATCATCAAAAAGGGGGAGATTGTTGGTAGAAATATTACGATATTTAATCTATACATTCTTTTCAGGTTTTGGTGATGACAAACATGTAATTTATAACACATAATGTAAAATGCTTAAGTTACTCGTGATCACAAATCATCCATGCATTCATACGACAACATCTCTCGACGTCTCAAGTCTGCTTCAATTTAGTTTGCACCCGTCGTAAATCATTTAAGGTATGAATAAATAAATGCTTAATGCATTTTATGATCAAAGGAATTTTTATTTAAACCTCACATTTTTATAAAATTTTACAAACATTTTTATAACTTTTACAAAACATTTTTAGATTTAAATGAAATGTTTTATTCAAATAAATACTTTGAATTCAAATTTTCTACCCAAGAACGGCTAGAAATGTTCCAGAAAACACCTCCCTCAGAAAAGACAAAAAAGGGAGCGTCAGGCATGGGCGGCCCCCTTAATTATAACGGGCGGCGCCCTTAATTTTAAGGGGACCGACACCCTAATTAAGGGGACCGGCCACGTGTTTTTTTGTCTCAGCTTGCCTAAAAATACTGGACTATTCCCAACTGATTTTCTCACCTTTTGCACACACTTTCTTTCTGTTCTAAATCAGTTTATACTCTCCTTTCAATCCTTTGATCATTTAATCTTAAGCATTTGTTTCCAAGTGATTCAAGCTTATTCCTCGAAGTGCAAGAGAAGAACTCTCGTTATCATTAAGATACGAAGTTATGTAGTTTAGTTAGTGCATTCGTGACATGTCTTACATTCACAATGTATAGATCGAGTCCATGTATTCCAAACTTGTGTAATAGTTAGATCGTGGTGATCATGGTGTGTATAGTTATTAGATCGGGGTGATCTAGTGTCTAGTTGAAGTGAAGTGAAGTTGTAAAGTATAGAAAAGTTGTGAAGGGTAGAGAAGTCGTGAAGTTGAAGTGAAGTTGTAGAGTGAAGAACAAGTCGTGTGGTGAAGCCAAGTTGTGAATTGTCGTGAAGTGGTGTGTTGTGTTGTGATAGATTGGTTCTAGCTAGGATTAGAACTCGACATTTCGCTTAGTGTCGGAAATTGGTGTAAGCTAAGTCGTGTACGGTTTTCTCCGCCTAAAGGGAGCTTGTTGACTAATGAAGTAACTCTCGAGTTGGGTACTCGGGGAGTGGTTTAGGGCCAATAGGTGCTTCATGACCGAACCACTATAAATCATCGCATCCGGTTTGCATTTCCTTTTACCTTTCGCCTTACATTTTTATTTACGCTATTGCTTTACATTTATACTTGCATCATATCTATATGTGTGTGTGTGTGTGAATGGTTGCTTATATTGTTTGGATGATAATTGTGTCATAGATATAATTTAATATTATGATTATGCTATAGTGAATATAAATGTTGTATACACGCTTTTCACATTGCGTCTAACTTGATCGGCAATTTGATATGAAACATTTTAAATTTTTAAATGAAAACGTATTCCCCCCCCCCCCTCTACGATTTCTACATTATAGATAAAGATTATAGCTTTTTAAAGAACTATAAAAAACCACTAATAAGCCGTGAGAATAAGCAAGGAAATAAGACCGAAATAAGCAAAAAGAACACCATAAATAAGCCACTAAATCCACCCCGGATACTCTTGATACCACTTGTAACATGATAGGAGAGGCTTATATAGTATGGACTTAGGTCGGCCTATCATGGCCTTCTTAACGGGCTTCCATTGGCCAGGCTTAAGAGAATAAATGGGTTTTATGCCCAAAACATTAAATTAGGACTTCCCAGGAACTATTGCAAGTCTATACAAGGTTCGGGAATATATAATGACAATCACTTTACTAAAAACATAGGCTAACAGGGATGGATATTAGCTGGTATGTAAATGGAATACCCTGAAGGTTTGAAGAGAGTCAAGGGTGGCAATACCCTGATGATCTTGTTACCCTTTGAATATAAACAAGTTGAACTTACTATTATCTCTAAGTAAAGTTTAGGGGGGATAATTCGATAAAGCAAAATGGCGAGACAAAGTGTCTTTTGAATTAAAATCCACCTAAGTACGATTTGATAAATGTGACAACTCACATTTTTAAGGTCATTTTACGTCAATAAACTCAAAACTATTTACTTTGAACAATTATATATTTACTTTACATGAAACCGATAAGTTAAATCACGTAAATTGAAAAACAACTTTAAACATAAACCGGCATTAAACAAATATAATTTTACACCAAATATGTGTTATATGACTACTATGATTATAATTTATAAGTCTACATAATTTATTTTATAAGTTTTACGTAAACTATATAAACTTGCATGGTTTTGCATGCATGTATATATAATAATTAACCAACACTTTACCACCTTTTATAGACTTACATAACTACACCTTATATTTTCAAAAATTACATAATTTCCCCCTCCTAACTCTAAAATATTTAGCTCATATATGTAGTAGTGGAACCAAATGGTTTTCATGCTTAAAAATATAAACTTTCTTTTTCCATAAGATATCACATGTTAATAGTAACTAGTTACTATTTGCCTCAATATCCCCCCCCCCTTGAGCCACCTTTAGTCGTCCTTATAAGCAACACAAACATCATAACAAGTCTTCCCCAATATGTTTATACATAAACATGTGATTTTGCATTTTACCATTTAAACTTCCACTTTTATTCCTATATAAACAAACACCTAACTAGTTCACATTTACCACTAGCAAAATTTTACACATATCTCTCTTTTCTCTCTAATATTTTCGGCCAAGAAAGAAGAGCAAGAAAACATTTGGGTTTTGATTATTTACAAGTATTTTCTAGAAAGAACTGAGGGTTTTGGGTTATAATCAAACAATATTTAAGGTTTGATACAGGTATTCTCATCACCTCATCATACTAAGGTTCACAATTCATACATAATTTCATTTCATACATTTTGTTCATATCATCTCATTCATTAAAATTATATCACCACTAGTTTGTATTTTTAAAGTTTTTTCTTAAAGAAACAAGTAACCCATATATAAGTAAACTTGTAAAGAACTTATAAAAAAATAATAAAAAAATATAAACATACCCATAAATTACTTATTTTAGTCACTTTATATATTACTTGTTAAAATATTAACTTTGTTATTAAAATGGTTATTTATAAACTTAAATAAGTAAAGTTGTGCATTTTATTCTTATTCTTAGTTTAATGTTTATTCTTGATAAATTGTGGAAGAAACTAGATTAGTATGGATTTGTTGTTGTGATGAAAAATGATAAAAATCGGTAGAAGGGACTAGGCTAGTATAGAGTTGTAATTTGTGGATGAATATAAGTGGTAGTATAAAAAATATTAGGTTGCTGTCCAGAATTGTTACCTAGGTTTTCGGATAGTAAATCTGGTTTTGAATAGCCGATGCCTTAAAGTAGGATAGTATTTCTTCATACTAACACGTGAATATAAAGAACGTTAAAATCGAACTTAAAACGAATGAGATATGGTCAAAAGAAGTTTAGTAAATTTTTCTTTTTCCATAAATTTATAGAAGATATTTTGTAGAGCTCGACTTTACACAAAAATATAGTGTTCGTTCATTCCGTAAATCTTTATAACGAAGAAGTTATGACATTTGTAAAACTGGACCAGAATGTATATTTAATGTATATTTTTATAAAAATAGGGTGTTGTTTCGATTTTAAAAAGAGGTTTTCTGGTGTTTTCGATTCCGTTTGAGTTATAAAAACCTTCAGATATATTATAGTATAACTTATATATTAACGCGCCGTAAACTTTTAAAAATATTATTTAGTAAGCAAGATGGGATTTATTATATTAGTTACCTAAAAATAATAGTAAAGTAAGTAACGACGGATAAAAATGGCGAATTAGATGTAAACGTTATTTTGACTTATAAAACTAAAACGCAAACTATTAGGTGGTGATATAACGTTATATAAATATATTCTATCATTTCATTTCACTTGCATAATTTTAAAACGATCTATATTTAATTAGGTTGCATTCAGAACTTATTGTGACATTTCCTTTTGATTGATTTTATCGAAACCGACACTTTCATTTAAGGTGAGTTTATAGCCCCACTTTAAGTGTTTACAATTATTTTACAAATCTCAGGGTGAGATACATTGTTCGTTTTACTCTGATCGCAATTACAATTTAAATGATTACGTATTAGCCTAAGTAGCGATAACCCATATTGCCCGATTATCATGAACCGTTAATTACATTTTGTAAACGCGAGTGTTATAAATAGATCTATTGGGATTGACGTCCCCGTCCAGGTAAGTTAAGCGCTTACTAGTTTCGGAGGACCGAACTAAGAGACGTATACCATGTCGGATTCCAGGTGTTTTGGGCTGAAAACATGCCTGGGCCTTTATATACGTGTATTAATTTTCATACAAACGGTGTTGTAGCTTTGGTGTCATGAGCTTAGTGCAATTCGTAATTACATTTTAGAGGCGTTGTATTCATATAACATCCATGCCTTGCCAAACCTTGCGATCTACTAATTTTATAAAATTAAACCTATGAACTCACCAACTTTATGTTGATATTTTTAAGCTTGTATTCTCAGTTATAACTCGTATGGGCATATATGAAGTGCATTGGAGTCCGCATACATCAAGACCTTTTTTTAGGGATTTTCTCTTGAAATAAACCGTCCTTGTTGTATTAGAAATTATGATTTTCTCGTGATGCAAACTCATGGGACTAATTGTTAAAACATATTTATTTTGGAATATATCAATGAGGATATATTTTAAAAGACTCATATAGAGGTCGTTCTCTTGTATCTTGTGCTTGTGTATTATGAAGTAACGCCCCTGGTTACCTATTTCGCTGCCACATATTTTGTGGGTGTTACAAATTGATATCTAGAGCCAAGGTTATAGAGAACTAGATTAAATATCTTACCTAGACTATAACCATTTCATAAACATTTCATCACATAAAACTTTTTCATGTGCATACACACTACTTGCTTGCATGACCTATACTTGCGTTTATTTTACCTTACGTACATTTTACATTTGCCTTTTATGAAAATTTTATCGCGCTCTTCGCGCAAACACCTTGATTGTACACATATGACTACACATTCACCTTTATTCACACCACATGCCGGGTACTCATCGTTTATCATTCTTGTCCATTCGGATGATGAGGCACTACCATTACCTATTAGGTTTGCCACCCGCCATCACGGTCTATGTTACCGGCCTCGCTCGCTACGCTCTCTGACACATTCAGGACCTAGTTCCGACTTCAGAGATGACTCACCCAAACGAGGATTTCGCTCACGCTCTGCTCACTGCGAGTCACTTTAACTCAAAACGCTTCGCGCGCGCTCATCGCACGCGCGCGCGCTTCACCACCACCATTACTCTTGTGTGTCATCATCTTCATATACACACACACTACACTCGCACTCGCGTTCCCTCACACTGCCATCTCTCATCTCGTATAAGAGATCTAGATCGCCTTCACCACTACAACCACCAGCAGTACCACTACCACCACTAGCAGTACCACTACCACCACCAGCAACAGCAGTACCACTACCACCAGAGCGTGTTGAGTCAGTAGGGGATAACATTAAGAATCTTCATGCTAGATTAGCATCTGCCAAGCAGGATACTGTGACTCTCCGTGCTAGAGTTGGGTCATTGGAGTAGCACGACGTGGTTACTCGAGACTTATTAAGGATTGCTAAGGGCAGGATCACATGATTATAGCTTCAAGCAGTGTATGCTGAGTAGGAGGTCTTAGAGTTACGGGATTTTTGGGTGACCGACAGACTTGAGATATTAAAGTTGCGCAGTCGAGCTGAGTACGTAGAGACTCGTCTTGAGCAGAGCCACGATAGGCCGACTGGAGACGGAGTTCGCACTCAAAGGGCTGTGATGACAGAGCAGGAGGTTGAGGCACTGTGTGCTAGGGATGAGGCTACAGAGTAGCGAGCTGAGGCACTACAGGCTTCACTAGGAGCCGCTTGGATGAATGTCATAGATTTGATAGAGTCTAGTAGGGCTGACAGACTTGAGATGGCTGAGCTACGGAGTTGAGCGCAGGACATAGAGGCTAGTTTCTGGGAGATTGAGAGGCACCTTGGTCCATAGATAGATATATTAGTATCATTTGTAGCTTTTTTTGTATTATAGCCTAATAAACTTAAGTAGTACTCGGTTGGTAGCTTTAATGAGAAGCTTATACTCATTTATTCATGTAAAATGATGTATTAAATATTAACCTATGATGCCGGTTATGCTTATGTTATTTGTGATGTTGACTTATTTATGCCATGGTTGCTTTAACTTATGTCTCATGCGTGCCGT
>BQNB010138004.1:0-13248 GCA_026074375.1 Tanacetum coccineum | reverse complement strand
ATTTGCTATGGTCATATGTGCATTATTTATGTTACCATTCCTGATCGTATCATATGCTTACTTTACTTTACTCGTATCAACAACCAGTATAAGATATAATCCTAGTAAGTTGGAGTATTTTGATTAAATATGACAAAAGTAGTTGAAAGGAACAACAAACATGAAAATGAGTGATCAAGAGCAACCAAGACCAATGTAACACGAAATGACTTGATACTCATGTCTCTACCAATATCTAAATGTGTATTTATCATAGAAAGGTTACAAATTGTACTCTACATTTATAACTAGAGTGTACATACAAAAGATATGAACATGTACATTTTGTGAAATTTAAATGTCACTGAGATAATAGTATAAGATAACCCGATGCTATCCTAATCTTGTGCACCATTTTTGGATGTCAATTGATCATTCTTTAAGAACCTAGCCTCAAGCAATGAGCACACATTCACCAATGAGCACCCATTCCGGAAGCATTTAACGCGAAGTTTGAATTGATCACCCATTACCGTTCTTCAAAAGTTTTCCGGTCAACTAAACATTTGTGGTAATAGTTAAGAGTGTTATTAGTGTTGGAGCAATGCTCAAATAGTACTTGTTAGTTACTAAGATTGTTTTCAAGTCAACCACAAAATCATCCATCTTCTATATAGTGAGCTCATTTTACGACAATCAGTAATCGTACATCCGAATACAACAACAGAGTAACATGAGCAAACCATATGCTTATTTTTACCTAATGATATTAGACAACATCACCGGAGGTCCTTTTCTACCTTTGGTAGAACCGGAAGCAGCCTCTCTACCATTGGTATGGGTAGGGCTGTCTACATCTCAACCTCCCCCATACACTGTGGAAGACGGTATTGGGACCCATAATCCGTCGAAGACGGTATTGGGAGTTACTTACTTACTTACTCATACATTATGCAGTAATAAAAGAGTCATGAGGTATGTAAAGCTTAAAAAAGAGAACATGTTCTCTGAAACATTGCACACATGGGTTGGTTGGCTTCTTCCAAACCTAACCATCAAGAAAACTTTAGCATCATGTGATAAAAATTAAAGACTTGCAGATTCTTCATTATGTACTTTGTACCATAACACCATTTATGAAATCTTTATGCTACTATCCCACCAAGTTACTAGCTTAATTTTTTACTCCTTATGTCTCAAAATAAGTGTCCGGTTTGACTTTTCAGAGTCCAACTGATTCAACTTTGACCTTAAATATATATTTTTTGTAATATACAATATTTGAAAAAAATTATACCAATGAAAATACACTTAAAACTCAATCCATTTATATATGTATTATATAATAATAAAAAATATATAAAGTCAAAATTGAAATAGTTTAACTCTGAAAAGTCAAACAAAACATTTATTTTAAGACGAAAGTAGTAGAATGTTTTAATTAGCTTCAAATTTTTGGCGAAGCTTCTATTTAGGTTAGGTATAAATTTTGGTTTTGACCTCATTTACTTGCCAAAAAAACGTTGCATACTAAAAAAGTAATCATCCGATGACAAACAAACTTACACCTCTTTCCAATAATAATAACATCACAAAAACCGTAAATTATTAAGGCCAAAAAAATACAATATTACGACGAGCATGTAAGTACATTTTAATATAGAAACAACTTAGACATGGACGGAACGATCAAGGGGCATGGGAGGGTCCCGACTCTTACAAAATTTGTGGCAACTAGTGTAAATATTATACTCGCTTGTTTGAAAATTATAATCTCCATTTTTATTTTGTGGCAACTAGTGTAGATATTGTACTCGCTTGTTTTAAAATTATAGTTTTCATTTTCATTTTGTGGCAACTAGTGTAAATATTATACTCGCTTATTTTAAATTTATAGTCTTCATTTTCATTTTGTGACAACTAGTGTAAATATTATACTCCCATGTTCCAAAATTATAGTCTGAATATTCATTTCGGATGTCTCAAAATTATAGTCCTCATATTTGTTTTATTATATACGAGTTTATCTTTCTATAGTACATTAGTTACGAAAAAGTTCATCTAAACTTTGACAAATTTCGGCCTTCCAAAAAAAATGTTTAAGTTGCGTCACTGAACTTAGATACTTCAAACACAATTCTTTTTTCTTTTCTTGTTTTCTTTTTTATTGTTAAAACGTGCATGATAATATCATTTAACACTGATTTGAAAGTTTAAGATTTAAACACTTTAGTGAAAGAACATCAACTTTTTTTAAAAAATTTTAAAACTTTCATAGTTTTTTTTTTTACTAATCTAGACATTTATAACATTTTTTACAATGATTTTGACAAGTGACCACACAACCACATCGTAAAAAATGAAATAGCTAAATAGTAAAAAAGTTATAGTGAAACTAAGAAGGGAATCAATGATGCTCGAGAGGAACACTAGATAGGCCGCCCCTTGACCGTTTCTAGCTTCTTAGCAGGTCCGTAAAACATTAATCCCGACAATCGTGTCACAAGCTCACGTCACCAAGCCGGCAAGCCCGACAAACATACCTGGCGTTAATGGGTCTCAATATTAGAAGTTAGCTATTGCTCTCGGCGATGTGGGTGGGAAGTATAAAACAGTTACCATTTGCAGTGATTTGTTTCTTCCACAATATCACAATTTAACAAA
The DNA here is from genome assembly GCA_026074375.1 of Tanacetum coccineum. Classification (NCBI taxonomy): domain Eukaryota; kingdom Viridiplantae; phylum Streptophyta; class Magnoliopsida; order Asterales; family Asteraceae; genus Tanacetum; species Tanacetum coccineum. Next base: position 10,605 of record BQNB010138004.1, on the reverse strand, counting down.
TAAAGTCGTGGAGTGATTAGCCCAAACCAAAAAAGAAGAGTGGTATATGGGCTTTATGGCCCAACTTGATTTCTAATGGGTTGATGAGTTGATGTTGGGCTGAATTTTAAGAGTTGCAAGGTTTCCATAGTTCCATTTAAGTTTTATTTAGAGATATAAAGTGAAAATATTATGATTATTGTCCTGTTTAAATGATTGTCTTAATGTACAACTATTCAAATGACATGCAAAACTAATAATTCTATTTTTCTTTCTTAATAAGGTGATTTATAAAGCGGCAAAACATTAGACATCATGCGTACATATAATTGATCTTGGCATGCGGTCATAAATAAGGTGAGTTGAGTTTGATGGCTCATCAACTACAATTGTGTTTATACGAAAAAAAAAAACAGTCATGTGTCGTCTACAAGATCACATACATAAGTACCTGTCAAACTACATTAGTCAAACATGTGTTGTTTATCTCTTAAAATCAAAAACTTAGAAAAAAAGTATATAAAAAGTAATAGGATTTTGTTGTATGAAAAAAACCAACCATTAATAAAACAAAAACGTAGAGTTTATAGATATGTTCTGAAGAAATAGTGTTGATCACCAATAACATTTATTTACTGATGAACACTTTTTTCAGAACAAACTACTAATCCAAAAATACTGATTTAGGACACCATATTGTATATTTGTATATAACTTACTCCTATGTGGGATTTAATGTAATAATAATATTTTTATAATAAGAAGAACAATAAGGTGCTTAAATTTACTATTGACTCATGCGCTCACTGTTAAAAAGAAACAATTTAATGGGGTCAACAAGATTAATGGTTATTTACATTATATCATTTAATTTAAGCAAAGATATTCTTTAATTCAAGCAAAGATATTCGGTCAACGAGTAATAGCAACACAATAATTGTTTTCCCTATTTAAGCCCATTGTAGTTTTGTATAAATAGCGGTTGTTCTCTGCATTGTAAATAAATCAATCAATAGAATAAAAACACTATTCTCAATTCTTATCAATTTTTATCATGGTATCAGAGTAGGTCTGCTCATCGTATACTGCATAACCTATTCAAATCCTCGATTCAAGCTACCATGTCCGGAGAAGCTATCAAGTCTGAAAACAAACTACAGACTTTTAACCTTCATGTCAAGGCTAATGACATTAAACAAAACAAAACTCACCTAACATGTGGTATTTGCGGTATGTCGAGGCATACCACATATCAGTGTTTCGAGCTAATTGGCTACCCCGATTGGTGGAATGATGGCCACAAGAAGGGCAACAAGAATCGAGGACTGGAAAGAGGCAAAGCCTCCGCTGCCAACACCGGTACTGATCGAAAAAATTCCACTGTACTTGGGGGGATGGCGGCAACGACAGTTAATGAAGAAGATGATCCTTCTCAATGAGCACAACTCAAAATTATAATATAATTCAAAAACAGTCATGGATATTTGATTGTGGAGCCACAGATGCTATGACTTAGGATTTATCAGATTTTGCTACATCAACTAAACCAACAAAATAATATATACATACGGCAAATGGAGAAAAAATGAATGTAAGAAATGGGGGAACTATTGAAATTTCACCAACACTTAAGCTCTCTAATTGTCTCTATGTTCCAGCTCTATCACATAAACTCCTATCGATAAGTCATGTAACAAAAGAGCTGAATTGCTCAGTTATCATGCAACCCACCTTTTGTATCTTACAAGATATCAGGACGTGAGCGATCATTGGGCGTGGCACTGAAAGACAAGGGTTGTATTACGTCGATGAATTCACTACAAGTGGAACTGTGATGCTAGCTCATGGAACAAGTGAAAAAGAAGCATGGTTATGGCACAGAAGACTGGGACATCCTTCTGGTAGTTATTTGCATACTCTGTTTCCTAAACTTTTCCTTTGAATAAATCAATCTCTTGTGAAACTTGCATATTAGCTAAAAGCCACACACAAACCTTTAAACCTAGTAATACCAGAGTTAAAGTACATTTTTCATTAATTCATTCGGATGTGTGGGGTCCTGCCCCTGTTATTGGGGGACAAAATTTCCGGTATTATGAAATATTTGTTGATGATTGCACCCGGATGACTTGGATTTATTTTTTGAAAAATAAAGCTGAAGTATATGATAGATTCACTGCATTTTATGCCATGATTCAAACACAATTCCAAAAATCTATCCAAGTTGTTAGGTCAGATAATGGTGGAGAATATATGAACTCACAAATGAACCTATTTTTTCAATCCAAAGGGATAGTTCATCAAACCACATGTCCTCATACCCCGGAACAAAACGGCGTCGCTGAACGGAAAAATAGACTTTTGTTAGAAATGACTAGAGCTCTAATAATTGAATCCAATGCTCCAAATTTTTTTTGGCCAGAAGCTCTAGCCACTGCCACCTACTTGATCAACCGACTTCCTACAAAAATCCTAAAAATGAAAACCCCATTAGAAACACTCTCTGAGTACCATACACTTCCGCAAGTGCTTACCCTTGAACCTAAAGTTTTTGGATGTACGGTATTTGCTCATATTCCAAAATCATATCGTGATAAACTTGATCCGTGTGCCGAGAAATGTGTTTTTGTGGGATATGGAGTAAATCAAAAGGGATATAGGTGTTATAATCCAAAAACTCGTCACATGATCACCACAATGAATTGTGATTTTCTTGAAACCAAGTATTTCTACTCCTCCCAACACAGTGGTCAGGGGGAGAGAGAATGTATCGACACACTTAGTTGGTTGAGTTATGGTACACATGAAGGAGGAAGGAACCATAGTACACAGAATGAGTCTCCTTTCTCCACACAACCTGAAGACCCAAACGTTAGTGACGCCCAAGAAGCTCCTAACCTGATACCCGAGGTAAGTAATACTCACTCTTCTCCTATGTCCGAACCTATTGAAACTACTAATAACACATCAGGACAAGGTGAGAGTATACAAGAACAGGAGATGTTTGCCACTCAAAATGACACTAACGTAGAGCAAAATGAACATATGGAAGAGCAAGTGAACTTTCCCACACAAGAAGACACATCGGGAAGATATGTATTGCCACCAAGAGCAAATCGAGGAGTTCCACCGAAAAGATATTCCCCAGAAAAGGTGTCCAGAGGAAGTAGATATCCAATTGCTAATATAGCCAAAGGAAATCTATCCGAGGAAGCCAAGGCTTTTGCCTTATCTATGTATTCTGATGAAATCCCTGCTAATACGGAACAAGCCTTAAAATCAAAACATTGGAAAGATGCAATGGAAGAAGAAATAAAAGCTCTTATAAAAAACAACACATGGGAGAAACGTGTCTTACCGCCAGGGAAGAAAACTGTCGGGTGTCGGTGGGTGTTTACAATTAAATACAAACCTGATGGTACAATTGAAAGATACAAAGCGAGATTAGTAGCTAAAGGCCATACACAAACATATGGAATTGATTACTCTGAAACTTTTTCTCCGGTTGCAAAAATTAATACAATCAGAGTTCTTATTTCCATAGCAGCAAATAAAGGATGGCCCTTACATCAGTTTGATGTAAAGAATGCTTTCTTACACGGAGAGCTAAAAGAGGAAATTTATATGGAAGCTCCACGTGGATTCACGGACAGTTTTGGAGAAAGAGAAGTATGCCTTCTAAAAAAATCCCTTTATGGATTAAAACAGTCCCCTAGAGCATGGTTTGGGAGGTTCACCTTAGCCATGAAACATTATGGGTTCAAACAAAGTAACTCAGATCATACATTATTTCTCAAACAGAGAGGCAATCTCATAACCTGCCTAATAATCTATGTTGATGATATGATTATTACAGGAAATGACAAAGAAGAAATAACCAAACTAAAGAAGAACTTGTTCACAGAATTTGAAATGAAAGACCTTGGAAGACTCAAATATTTCCTTGGGATTGAAGTTCTAAGATCAAAACAGGGGATCTTCATGTACCAGAAGAAGTATGTTCTCGATTTACTAGCAGAGATCGGTATGGTTGATTGCAAACCAGCGGACACTCCAATGATTGTGAATCAGAAGCTTTATATGGAGAAAAAAGCCCGCTTGGCTGACAAAGGAAGATACCAACGAATGGTAGGAAAACTAATATATCTCTCACACACCCGACCCGATATAGCACATGCTGTGGGAGTGGTAAGTAAGTTTATGCATCAACCTCAAAAGGCTCACATGAAAGCAGTCTTAAGAATTATAAGATATCTTAAGGGAACGGCGGGGCATGGAGTCTTGTTCAAACAAAATGGGCATTTAGAAACTCAATTGTATACCGATGCAGATTGGGCAGGAGATAAAGGAGACCGAAGATCAACCTCAGGTTACCTTACCTTAGTTGGTGGGAACCTTGTTACGTGGCGAAGCAAGAAACAGAAAGTGGTGGCCCTTTCAAGTGCAGAAGCCGAGTTCGAGTTCCTGAGGGATTGCTTAAGGGGGATAATGAAGTGTTGTGGAATACGAAGCTAATAAACCGAGATAGGATATCCCACATAGGAAATAGCAAGTCATGAGTGTAAACAAAGCGTGCCATCCGCAAATTTCAGGAAGAATCAAGGGCAGCACGATTTATTACGAACAAAGCATATAGAAATAGTCGACATTCATCAAAGAAAAGTTAGATAGCTAGGGTCATCACACTTCGTTTTGTTCTGGTCACAAGACCAACTCGCCGATATTTTTTATCAATAAGATATTATGTGAAAGAACCTTACTCGAGTTGTTTTTGGGCAAGTGAATTTTGAAGTTCCCACTATTCAAAACTATGAGAGGGGGTGAGGTTAGTGTTTTAAGGGAGGGAGTTTGAGTTTAAAAGGAAAAACAATTTAATGTGTGGTCAACAAGAGTGTTAATGGTTATTTTTACATCATATCCCTTTAATTCAAGCAAATATATTCATTAATTAAAGCAAAGATATTCGGTCATACGTGTAATAGCTACAAATAAGCGTTTTCCCTCTTGTGAAGCCCATATGTAGTTTTGGTGATTAAATAGCGGTTGTTCTTGCATTGTAAATAAGATCAATCGAGTCAAAAATAAACAATCACTTTATTCTAAATTTTTATCACTCTACTCCACTAGGTATGCCATATATCATATGCATGCTCTTTAGTACTCGTATCAAGCTACGAAGTATGTATTAGATAGTGAGTGATGTGATTAGAAGTGTATGAACCATCGGATGAGAAATGCTGGTAGATGTCCGCTCTTTAAACATCGTATATTTGTAGTCAATTTTTATCACTCACTCCACCTAGTATGCCATATATCATTTGCATGTCTGTTTACCGTAAACTCGTATCAAGCTCGAATATTATTGTTATGAAGTGAGTGATGTACAGTTTACCCCGATAGAAATCGTGGTTTATGTCCTCTTTCATCCATCTATATTTTTTTGATTCAATTTTTAGATCACCTGCACTCGACATGTATGCCATATATCATTTGCATGCATCTTTTACGTGTAACTCGTATCAAGCTCGAATATATTGTTATAAGTGAGTATGATTACAGATTTTACCCCGAGATAGGAAATTAGAAATCGGTTATGTCCTACTTTCACCATCTACTATTTTATCCTAATTTTGATCACTCCACTCCACTAGTATGCCATATATCATTTGCATGCTTTTTACGTAACTGTAGTCAAGCTCGCGATTTTATTGTTTGAAGTGAGTGATTACAGTTTACACGCTGATAGAATGATCCGTGGGTTTAGTAGAAATGTAGACGATTATAAAATACACATAGTCAACTATATTTTGTTTAAGTTTCTTTTTTCCATATAATGTAATAGGGTTACCTGTTCTTTACCATGATGGCATCTTTTTTGTTTTTTCCTGTTTACTTATTTCACACAAAGTGTGCAACATTTAGCTTGTGAGTGTGTGAGTGAGTAAAAAAAAGCTCGAAAGGGGAAAATGCTGATCGATTGCCATCACTCGCGTGTACACACTTTATTGAGTTTTAGCTATAGGGTTACTATAGACTGATGCTTCTAAATTTAAAGTCGTACATAGATCGAATGCAAATGTTAACTATTGTATTGTTCCACTATCAGCTGACAGCAAATGTTTAAGACCTATGGTTATAAGAGTGTTTTATAGGGCTTTATTGTTTGGCCTCAAATATCTTATATAAGTTGGTGAATTGATGTTTGGGCTCAGTTTTAGATCGTTATTAGAGGTGTTTATCAGTCGATTAATTCGGGTTAATTTTTTTTTGTTTAAAATCGAAAACGAGATCATAACGAATTCAATTTTTGTACTTAACCAAGCCAGATATCGAATGTGAATTCGGCATCAGAGGGGGTCTAAAGATGACTCAAAATAACTGAAAGAATTATACATCAATTATATTGTTTGTAAAATTTAATTCTTATAGTTCGATATAGTAGTAAAAAATACTATTTCAAAGCTTTAAAAAGTGTTTTTTATATTTAGTCGTAAAATTATAATGGTCTATTTATGTATATAAATATATAGAATATGTATTTATGTATTTTAGTTGCGTTGTAGATTGCCAAAAATAATTCCTAACAAAATTGGATCTCAATTCAGTTTGGTACTGTTTTGACACAATTCGGTTTGTTTTTTGGTTTTAGTTCGTGTTTCGGTTGTCGGGGTCAAGAGTATGGTAGTATCCCGAATGCTAATGAACACCCCAGACGAGGTTTTCGCTATTTACTGTTTTTTTTGGTAGTATAACGTAAAATCGTTTTATGTATTATTGTCTTTGTTTAAATGATTGTTTCCAATGCACAACGTATTCATGTATATGTATAACTAGTTTATGACGAGCAATGATATAGTTAAGAGTGATTTGTGGACAAAGAAGTGAGGTTGTGACATCACTCTAAGTTCTGATGTGCTAATGTTTTGTCAATGTTGATACCAATGGAAATAAAAAGTAAATATAACTAGTGAGGTCATAATAGAATTAAAATATGTTATAATATTCTTTACCTACTCTCACAACATATGAACTTGAGATAGAAGTATGAGAAAGTTGATGTTGAAAGTGATTAGGATGCTACTCCAAAAAAGAATTTAGTTATTTGCTTAAACTAGGCGAGAAAGCACATGTTGCATATTTATCACCTGGTATATAATTTCTAGCTGCTATCTTGTATTAACCGATATGCGATATTGTAGTTAAATATTTGTTGTATGAACAGTATCAGAAATGTAAGCGTTTTGTCGAAACGAAAATATAAGAATACCTGGAAGAAAGTACCCGTAGAGTTGAGATAGGAAGTGTAGGGTATATGAGAGATTATTTTTTTGTTTGTAAATAAACATTTGTGTGGCCGGATTTGAGATTGGTTTGTGTGATTTATTATGAGACGGTATGCTCGGGGTGGTATCGATAGTAATGATGTATAACAAGTGTTCACTTTTTAATAATGTTTGAGGACAATACGATGATAATTAAATGGGCTAGTTATAATGTTAATAATAGTATTGATTGACTGAATTAATTATTCAAATGTTTATTTACAGATTTATTGTTGTTTCATATAATAAAATTCGTGTTTTACACTACCTTCTTCAAAAATACATTGTAGTTTTTACTTTTCTACATTCACATTCAAAATAAATGTTGTAGAATATCATAAGTACTAGAAGTGATAGAGTCAATAAAATCACTCTCATTATTTATTTCAGTCTACACTTTTTCCCTTTGTTTTTAACCCGGGTCACAAATAAAAACAAAAAATAAAATAAAATTATATGAATATATGAATCTTTATGTAAAGTCCAAGATCCATGAAAAACTCTATAGACACAACATATAAATTTCTGCTGGCTTTCTTATTTTTTTTTGTTTTTTCCACCGCGTGGAGCCAGCTAGGACTGTTTACTTTTGCTACGAATTAGATGGGGGAGGAGGGGAACAGCATTCGGTGGTAAGAGCTCGTTTGTGTTGGTGGTGGATTTCGGTGTTGATGGGTGTTACAATCATGGATGAGCTCGTTGGTGGCGAGGTGAATGGTTATGTGTAGATGGTGGAGTTGGGGGGGTAGTGGAGTTGTATAGGCTCATGAAACCCGCTACGCAATTGGCTGCAATTGATAATACAATTATATATACACAGTCGCTAAAAAGAAGGTATAACATACTTTCATCATTAGGGTGTTTGATGATAAGGGAGGCCATATATTTTTGTAAGGATTTAAATCGTTAGCCATAGTTACCAACACAACATGAGAATGAATAAATTAATATGAAACCATGGGTACCTAAGTGGTTTACGATGATACTCATAAAACAAGATACGATGATACTCATAACATGATATCTAAAACAGTTTCATCTGGTATTGATAGCGGTATTAGAAGACTACTCTCTTGATTCACTTAGTCAAGAGAAATTACGTTTTTAATGTATGATCAATGTTATTTAGGTTTTTAAAACATTAGCATTAAATGAGCAATTATATTACTTAAATGTTACGTTTTATAGCATTACATGTTTATAAACCCTAAACCTTAAATTAGCTATATTTCATGCATTAAATTTTTCTACATTTCTTATTTTAGCAGTTTTTCAACATTCAAGAGAATCTTAAATTCTCTTTATAAATAGTATAGATAAGACGGTGTATAAAACGGCAAAACATGAGAAATCATCCATACATATGAATTAAATTTTGGGTCAAAATTGATCTTGACATGCCAGTTAGAAATGAGTTAATTGGGTTTCATGGTTCATAAATTACACTTGTGTTTATAGGTTAAAAGCAAAGACACGAGTCATGTGTCGTCTATAAGATCACATACATAAGTACCCATCAAACTACGTCAGTCAAACATGTGTCGTTTATCTCTTAAAAGATTCAAAAATTTAGAAAATTTCCATAAAAAGTGATAGGATTTTGTTGTATGAAAAAATAAAGGGTTTTGAAAAAAAAATCTTAGAATTTATAGATATATTTTCAAACGAATAGTGTTAATCGCTAATAATACTTAGCGACTGACACCACTCTTTTGAGAACATACTACTAATCTAAGAATACTGATTTGGGACACCATAAGGTATATAACCTACTAATATTTCCCTTCTTCAGCCTATGTGGTATTTATATCAAGAAGAACAATTAGGTACAAAATCTCAAATCTTATATTTAACAAATTAGTGAAAGTTATTTCCTAATAAACATGAGCGATATATTTAACAAATGGAGTTAGACGAACGACTCAATTTCGCAAAAAAAACAAAATCTCAAATCTTATACCTCACGATGATATTGCAACCCATAAAACCGCCTCCCGGCACACTCAAAAGTTGCAAACGCACCACGCTTACTTCCCACCAAAGGTTCGTACCCATTTGGCGTCTTAACCGCCTCATCACCGTGACTCGTCCACCATTCCCAACAACCTCTGTAATCATCTCCTCCTACTCTTGTTTCTCACCAACCTCAACCACCCCACCTAGCTTCTGCACAATGAGCAACCATATTTGAAGATCACATACACATACTTTGTATGAAAATATCTTCATGAAAAGTACCAAACTAAATAAAAATCAAATCTTATTAATACTTTCTTAAATATCTTTAAATTCTGAACCCATTGATAAAATGTACTAAACTTTATGAAAATCAAAACTTTTTTACAATTCCTTAATCTTTACAAAAAGCAAGCAAGCAACAGGTTTAGCAAAACATACTAAAACGCACAAAAGCACCAATCTTTAACATTTTTCTATAAAAAGCAGCAATCTTTAATATTTTTTCGTAATTTTATAACTAAAACAAACACACCCATACCATAAAAACCAAAATTAGTACATATTATAACATAAAAAAACCCAAAAAACCAAAAAAAATATATGTACCTTTATTAAGCAAGTTGTTCAAAGAAATGTGTAGAAGCACTAATGATTCAAGGACCTTCAACACAAAATTAAGCATTATTAAACTCAAAACCACGAAATCCCAACTTAAGGAAACCCTAATTACCCAACTCAATTAGGTCGAAAAAAACCCAATTCATCACTAATACAAATACAATAGGTAAAAAAAATCAACCCTAGAAAAAAAGCCCTAACTTCTAGTGTAAATAAATAATAATCTTAAAATTAAGGTTTATAAACTTACAAAATAGATTACGATTCTTTGAATCTTCATATTAAACGACGGCAATGGATCACATCAACAACCATCTTTAACACCTTATTTTCCCGATCTATGTGTGTGTTTGAGCGGTGGAAAAGATATAAAAAAATGAGATTGAGATTACACGTGTTTTGTTCCTCAGTGTTTTGTTACTGTTCATAACTATTAAACAAACATTATTTTTACTGTTCATAAGAATAAAAAATGGGTTTGTGAGATGGGAGACAACACGGCTAATGTAGTATAGTTATAATGTACTGAATTTTTATAACTTACAAAATATATCAACAAACAAATTTAAAATTTACAAACAATATTCTCAAAAAATTATAATGGTGGGTTTGTGAAACGGCACGTGTAACACTTATCCACAAATATAAACATTGTTTTGAATTAGAGGGTGTTTGGGATTGGTTATCTAAAATAGATTATGTATTTTGAAAACGGATAATCAGATAA
>BQNB010138003.1:6892-17769 GCA_026074375.1 Tanacetum coccineum | reverse complement strand
GCGCAACATAGGAGCAGCAGAACTCCCGGAACCACAATTGCAGAAAAAATGACGACTTGATGGGATAATGGCTTCGACCTTTTTGCTTTTCCATTAGCTATTTGAGATGGCTTAATTCCTGAATGAAAATGTATATATGTACGTGATCAAATGAAAAGAATTCATGTGTAACATCATCTTTTAATAAACAGAGAAAATGTATCTAATCAGGTTGTGTTAAACTTAACGATTATGAGTTCTTTCAAGATGTTAACAGGGTTATAATGAAACGAACAAGCTAGAGGTAATAGACTCTTATCTAATGTTTGAGTCGGGAGTTAATATATATTTTGGCCCTCTCCGAAAAAATAACTTTAGAATTCAACGAAAAGCAATAGCATTAATATACTTACATGTTACATCTACTGATCTACAAGAATTGTTGCACATATTTGTATGTAACGAATAATGCTATATGGACGATACGCGTCTAACATCATTTTCTCTCTTCTCATCTCCTTATTTTGTCATGCGTTGGAATCACATGGCTATTACTTATCAGAATATCAGGACAGGGAACTAATATTCATTTGGTTATAGTTTGTACCCTTTGTTGGTTTGATACAAGGGTTAAAGATGTTATGTCGGCTTGGGTTTCCTCCATTCGGGCTTTTAGGTTCTTCAGAAATTTTTGGTCTTGTTTGGATATTGGTTGTTTAGGGAGTGTTTAATTTATTTTTGGGGTCATGCAATTTTGGTTGATGCTTAGTAAGTTTATTTTTCCGGCTTATTCGAAACTCATGGGCATATGAGCTTATGCCCAATGGAAAAATGAACTTGTGGAACATAAGCAGAAATCAGACACACATAAACTTAAAAATAAGAGCCGAAATGACATATGCAGTAAACTTAAAAATAAGTTTAAACAAACACTCTCTTACTGGATGAAGTGGGAGTGAGGCCTCACAAGTGAGGGCATTCTCACTCGTGACCCCCCAAAACAACATCAACACCTCACGCATTAGGCAATGGAAAAAGAGAAAAGAATGGTGAGTGGCTCACCGTTCGGGGTATTTAGTGAGGTATATTTTGTATAAAGTGAGTATTCTAATGAAAAGTGAATGATGATGACCAAAACAAGTGAAATGTGAGAGAGAGTGAGGTGAAGTGAGAGGAGAGAGAAAGCTGAGGTGACGTTGAGGTGGAGCTGATGTGGACAGTGAAGCATGGTGACCACTCCCAAAAGCCTTAGAGTCAGTGTTTTTGGTATATTTAGAGTATGTTTGGTGACAAGCTTTTTAGAGCATTTTGCATATAACATTTAGCATTTAGATTTTTATGCTTGTTTGGTAATAAGCATTTAGCATTTTTGTTTTGTTTAAATACCCTTTTCCTAAATGCTCATTTTTCATGCATTTAGTATTTTGTTTTGTTTAAATGCTGCTTTTATAATTACAATTATCTTACCAAACACGTTTTAGTAAACAAACTGCTACTGCTAACGCTAACAATTCACCAAACATACCCTTATTAAGTAAACGAATGTAACTGTTATTACAGTTAAAGATGTAAAGTCTTTGTTAAAGTGTCAGTTGCATTATATGCTATCTCTATCTCCTACTCATTTATTTGTAAGTGACATACATACTAACTCCGTCTCATATTAAATGTCTACTTAAATTTTTTTAAGTCATTCTTTTTTAACTTTAACCTTAAATATTTTTGTTTTTGTAATATAATACTTGATGCAAAATATATGAATGAATTTAGTTTTAAATATATTTTCATCGAACATTATATAACACAAACAAAAATATTTAATCTCAAAGTTGAAAAATAAAGACTTGAAAAGGCAAAAATATTTAATATGGGACGGCGAGAGTATTAATCAAGACTGTTTCAAGAAAAAGAAACATATATTGTTGTTCGAGTAGTGCTATTTAGACTTACAACACATGCCTAAATACATACCTAATACATAAATTATTGTATTCTTGTATTATGCATTTTTTCTCTCTAAATTTCTACCAATCATTTTTTTAACTCAACTAATCAAATCATGAAATACATTTATAGACATAATTAAGAGACACAATAATCATTTTTCTTGTTAATATTTGGTTTAAGAAACTGAATAATATTGACCTGCAAATTAATGCTTTTAAAATGACAAGGTGTGGTGATTTAAGTACGAACACTAATTAAACGTGGTCTCATAGATAATTAGAAACACCAGCCAATAATTGAAGTACCTAATACCTTTTACCACAACCAAAATCTAAAGTCAACAACTAGGGTCTTATTTGGGTCGTAATATTTTGGCATCAACTATTAGAAAGTTTCGTGGACGCATCATATACTGAATTCGTGGCATACATATTTTCTTTTTATCAACTTATTTAGAATTCATAATACGCAAACATGCTAATTAGAGGTAAGATAAAACTTTATCTAAGTATTCATATCCACCCTATGAGACTTATATTATAGGCCATAAGAAAATATAAAGATGTTACGAACCTTTTTCTAATGTTAAACCTTTTCAAGTTACCTAAACATAAAACACACAATCAATTTGATTGATTAAAAAGTGAACTTCCATAAAAGATGCTAACGAAATGATGTATGCATGACATTAGTCACTTAAACAGATTAAAAAATGAAATGGAAGTATGATAATCTTATCTATTATTTCTATAATCCAGACATAGCAAAATTTAAACTAAAATAGAACCATGAAGATAACATTAGTTATTATTATTATAAAATTGAATGCAAATGTGACAATCTGGTGTCTGGTCAATCTTCTTGTTTTTTTTTTCTTAATGAGTCAAATTGTTGAACTAAAAAAAGAACACGCTAAAACCAAAACGGGGAAGCATATTTGAGTAGCCCACGAGGTATTTAAAATGCATAAACCATTGTATTCCATCTATCGACAAGATTAAATTAATACTCCCATAACAGTACAGTTTGGATGATGGTATTATTAATTATTTCAATAATTATCAAGGAACAAGTGCACATGGTCGGCCCGACCCTTTTCAATCTAATACGAAATCCAAATTTTTGTACCATAAAGTTTGCACATGTTACCAAATTATGGAGGTCAAGAAGAATTAAAAATACAGAAAGAAATATGCACCTTTTGAAATAGGGTTACGGATGGAAAGTATTCGTCCACCAACTCCCTCACCAATCGACCAGCCGGTTTCCAAAATATAATAATATAAAATTCAATAATTAAAAAGAAAGTAAGCATATAAAACATGAAATATTTCATATATCAAGCCTAAAGACTATTTATTAACAAATATAACATGTAAAATTAAAATTACGTCGCAAATATATACAATTAACATGTTTTATTTATAAAAAATACGAAAAAACCGAAACCCGGCCGGGTCTCATGACCCGGGTCACTCCAAACCCGGCCAAACCCGGCGGGTCAAACCGGGTTTCGAAAATATGAAACCCGGTTTAATTTGACCCGTTTTTTCGGCTCGAACCGGTTCAACCGGGTTTCAAAACAGTGCATGAAACCAAATTATGGAGGTCAAGAAGAATTAAAAATACAAAAGAAATATGCACCTTTTGAAATAGGGTTACGGATGGAAAGTATTCGTCCACCAACTCCCTCACCAATCTGTAGATCAACTAGTTGCGAACCCGAATACCATATCCAACACCCTTGTTTACCTCCAGGAACCCCGGATCGAGCCAGTTCTTCGTTCCCTACAGCGCTATACGAATAAGCTTGGCAACAATCTAGCCCAAGACACTTTTCTTTACATTCTAGCTCACTTTTAGACTCCATGAATGTCTCAAAAGTTACATCAATCTTCAGGAACTCCATGTTTTTGAAATTTGTATCATTACCATTACAAATAGGTGCAGTTCGCTTGCATACTTTTTCATTCGTAACAGCGTCAGGAATAAGGTCAAAACCAGGCAAACAGTTGCAAGACCAATCCTTGTCATTTGTTTTACTGATGCTGCAATAGCTATTTTGTCCACAAGCGTTGTATTTGCTACAATAGTCTTTCGGTTCAGACCAACTTAGAACCCATTTTCCGAAAGTTAAGTCCCAATAAAAGAACTGAATTTCACCAGAACTGCTCATGACTAGCCTAGAGCTGTTTAGGGTTTTGCTAGAGTTTGATCTTGATAGCAAGTGAATGGCGTCGATAGGCATCTTGGTAGGGTTCATATTGCTTTCTAGACCGATCCCGCTTTTCCAGTGAAGTCTTTTTCCAGCGAATATGGTGTAGTTGTTGTATCCGAAAACTGTGTCTTTTTGGAATACATAATTGCCAGATCCTGGGTCGTTTTGGGCTTTCCACGATGTTAGCTTCACCCCCTTCTCCATGAACATGCCCGGAAGGAAAGTGTCAGTAGGGAAGCTAAAACTAGACCACATCTGTTTTCCTAATCCATCTTGCAGGATTAGGTTTCCAGTGTCTTCTAGTTTCAAGGTCCAGGAAGCGGACCCTGAAGCTGAAGGCAGACCTGTGGAGAAGTGTTTTCTAGAATTATCCTTCACTACTAGGTTACCATCATTTTCAATGGTGAGAAATGAGGAACTTGATGAGACTGGGTTATCGCGATTAGCAACCCACACAATTGTTTTTGGATCCGCGTAATACCATATTCCGAGATATCTTTGATTTGGTTCCAACCCGAAGAATCCCATTTGAAAGACTTTTGCCGGTGAAGTGAGTGTTTCATGATTCTTGTCTCTAATCGACCCATTCTTTGTTAACTTTTCTTGCTGAGCATCACAACGAGGAGATAGTATGAGCACAAAGAGTGTTGAGAGGATGAAAGTGGTAATAAATTTGACAGAAGACGTCATATGAAAGTACGGAAATATAGGAGATTATCGAAATTTGTGAGACATAAGCTGTGTTTTCTGAATACATACATGTGCGAGTGATGCATTTTACACCCAAGACAATGATAGAAAAGCATAAGCTTTAGTGAAAAGGACAAAGACAAAGACCAAAATAAAATAAACAAAACGTTTCTTTATATTATGGTCTCACTTTTGATCGGTACATTCTAACATGTGCATTAAACAGTTGTACATACCAAATTGTATGTTTTATCTTAAATGTTACAAAAGTACAAGAATCGTCCATGTGGGGAAACCTTTGGTGCAAATATCGTCCCTAAGGGACGATATTTGCATCAAAGGTTTCCCGAAATGTTTCCTCACAAAGACGATACTTGCACCAAAGGTTTCACACAGAGACGATCCTTGCACTTTCGTAACATTTATGACGAAACATACAATTTGACCAAACTTTAGGGACGATTTATACAATTTACTTTTAATTATATTAGTAAATCAATGGAATTGAACCAAACAACATGATTAGGAGAGTTTTATTATGTTTGAGTTTATATTAAATTTAGAAATGCAACTACGTTGGACATATATAGAACAATTGAAAATACAAAGATTCACGTGCAGAGCATGTGGTTGCGAGACATTGATACTAGAAAACAAACGGATCGAGATCCTCTAAAGTTGGTTTCAACATGATAGTTTATGTTGATCAATCATATGCAAGTTAAATTTTAAAGAATTTTCTTTTAATCAAAATTAAGTGCCTACTTATTTTTCCATTTCTCATAATGCATACAACTTTACCTATCATATTGAAACAAAACTTTAGAAGATCTTTTTTCCAAAACAAAATTCATATAAGCAGTCATGGCTAAAAACATTTAGCTATTTGGTCCCCACTAAATATCACATCATTTCAACACCACACCTTAAAATACATTTTTACCATAACACACCACAACTTAGCCACTTGGGCCCCACTAAACCCAATTTTATTTTATTTCTCATTTTTTTTTCAAACCAACTAAATTAATTTCATTCAAATAAAAATTATAAAGTACAATACGAAATTTAAAAAAAATACGAAATAAAAAAACTAAAACATGATTCTAGCTTTTACATTGTTCTGTAATGATTAATCATTTCTTCCTTCTTAGCAATGCCACCAAGTTGCTTGAGTTTGTCATATCGATATAGGTCTCTCTTTCCAGAGTATTGAAACCGTACTTGATAAGGGGATGACCGGGCAGCGACTCCACCCTCAACATTTCTGGATCACGGCCACACATTTGCTCAAGATATCGAGTCAACACGTCCAGCAAATTATTCGTCAGTACGACATCAGCTACAAGTTCTTGCCGTAGTCGCCTAATGGTAGTGCGTCTCACATCGTTTGGTTCAGTAGCAATTCGGCGGTTATTTTGAGTTTTGAAGAATGTGTGAGAAAGTAGGGTGTTATTTGAGAGAGTTTAAAAGAATGTTTGAGAGCGTTTAGAAGAATGTGTTATTTTGAGTTTTGAAGGGGATATATATAGTGAAAGAGGGTATAAATTAAAAAAAATAAGTTTTATAAAAAAACCAACCGTTTTAAATTTTAAATTTTATAAATTTCTGACTAGACATTGCGAGCTTACTGATCCTAAGGCGACTACCCTTTTGGATAGCCCGGAGTCTGTGAAGGTGAACTTCCATGACCACAAAGGGATTACTTTTTTCCTTGTTGGATTTGAACCCTTGACCTCCACATTGGAAGGCTGATTTTCTTACCGCTGGGTCACCCCGTGTGGTTTTCATCAGCCAATGTTACATTGTTAGCCTTAAAATATGTTGACTTATCCGGAATTACATTAGTTATCATTAGGCAAGACTTGCAGGGACTAGAATTGTTAAGTTGGAATAGTTTCCCTTATCTTGACCTATAAATACCCCTTTCATACTTCCATGGAGGGGTGAGGATTCATTTGTATCATTTCACCAAAGTGTGTGTGTGTGTTCTTTCTCTCTCTAAAACACATACACATCTTACCTTTCTCTCTCTAAATAAAATGGCTTTCTACTTGTTTAATCCTCCCCGACCTTCGGATCGAATCTAGTTAGTGTTTCTTATTGTGTACATACATAAACCATAACCCCTCATGTTTCACCAAAAGACTAAAACCATACATACACAACCATTACCAACTAACAAAAACTACCCAAAAGATGTTTGATCACAAAACATGCCACATTGTAAAGTAATAGAAAACCCAAACACAAGCCAACTAGTGGTGAGATATTTCTGCAACTTTTTTCGCTTTTCTTCTACCGTATCAAGGACATTTTCAAGATCATTACGTGACCACAACAAACCAGGGATAATCTCAACAAACCTTGGACACATAGGTGGATCAACCCACCCAAGAAAGTTACAAGTTGAATTTTGAAAATAAAAGAAACGGGTAAATAAACGAACATATAGATACCTAAAAAAACTAGGGATGATATTTTATTTAAATAAACGAACACTTACAAATGTTGGACACCAATAGAAACGCCGACCAGGATTTACGTCAGTTCTTGAAGTTTTAATCACGACTTGCCCACCACAAGTACAATCAACCATTTTATTTGTATGTGTATTTGAATATGGAAAAAATTAGGTTACGTGTGATCATAAAGAGGTGAAGGATCAATGGGGAAGTATGCAAATGTATCTGAGTGGAGGTAAGTCAAGAAGCCAACAGTGGTAAATAGTGAAAAATGAGAAATTACTAAAATACCCATAGTGTGCAAGTCACGTGTGAAAGATAACGAACTAAACTAACGTCAACTAATATTTTGGACTGAGAATGAGTGACAAGGGCCAACTTGAAGACTCTGAGCGTGTAACTCTACATTTGAGGACCAAATTCGCAAATGGCCTCACCTTCAAGACTAACGGGCTAATTTATGCTATAAACAATTAATTGGATTGTAAATAGTGACGTATAAAATTTATGCATGTATATTACAATTGTATATATGGCCCGTTTGGTTTGTTGATAGGTTTAGGATTTGAATCTGAATTTGGATTTAGATTTGATGTAGAAGAGTGATGTGTCGTTGTGCGTAGGTATAATTTATTAGGGTAAATTACATTGTTGGTCCCCAAAGTCCACCCCGTTTGCGGATTCAGTCCCCCGTTTTGAAAATCAGTGGAAATGGTCCCAAAAGTGGTCATTTTGGTGCGTGTTTGGTCCCAAGGGATGAACGATCGTTAAGTCGCTTCGTTAGTGATGGGTACTATTGTAATTTCGCATAAAAAGTATTATAGTGCACCCTTGGTCCCTAAGTATAAATTTTTTTGTGTACACTTCCCATTACATCAGCATTTAATATATTTACTATTCACTTCACTTACACCTCTCATCCTTATCATTTCATAAGATTATTCATGCCCGAATCATATTCCTACTCTCTCACAAATCACACACACAACCATACCTACAATCTATTTCTTCGATCAAACCCCACATGCAATGGTGTTAGTGGACCACACAGGATGGAAGCTCCGTCGTTGACAGTGGACGGGCACCACCGAGCAACTCATCGAACAACTCGAATTGACTTATGGTAATGATTTAAAGCCCTTTTGCTCAAAGTTAATTTTTTTACAAATGTAGTGTTCTTTATTTGTTTTATTGTCGATTTATGAAGTTAGGGTTTGATTTTGATTTTCAGGATAATGCCACCCAATATGTTTCTTTGAATTACATCATGGTGGAAATTTTAAAGGTATCCAGGTCGAATGTTATTAGTGGTCGTTGCGGATATATAATTTGATATGTGTTGATATCGATTTGTTACTGTCAATGCGCTGAACATGATGTTCTTTTAAAATATTGTTATCATGGTAAATCTGAGCCTATGTTTTAGAATTATCTTAAACCACTCACCAGTCTAGATGAATGGTTGTATGCTTTGGTTTGCGAGGAGGATGTTTGTTGCCTGAGTACCCTTGTTAGGAGCTTTAAGTTGATTGAGGTCTATATAGAACATGATGTTACCGCTTTATACTCTTACTTTAGGGCACCACGGTTTAGGGCGACATTAGAAGAGATTACAAATGAGGCTGGTAGCATTGCAACAAACAGAAATGAAAAAATGTTGTTGACCTGTCATGACTCTAGTGAAACAAATAAAGAGCCTGTTTGTGAGTCTGTCACACCTAGCTCTTTGCCACAACATAATTTAAGTACACCTTGTAAGGATTCTGTTTGTGAGGTCCATTACACCTAGGTGTATGCCTGATTGTAATTTAACCCCCCCCCCACTGATGAGTCTGTCATCCCACATACACAGTTGATTGGTGTACAGGGAGTTAACACACAAAGCCATGTTCTCCCGATAATACAATCACAGTTTAGTGGCATAAACCTTAGTTTTGTCTCACAACAAGCAACTGCTAGTCAGGTTATAGATGATGTGATGAGGCAATTATCATTTGATGAAACAAAATTAGATAGAGAGGAAGGCTTTGCTAATGTTACAGGGGGTGGTGTGGACAGTTCAGGTTTAAGTCATGATGAGTCATTTAGAGTTGATGATATGGACTTGAACTTAAATAAACCTGTAAACCTAAATGTTTCCGAAGTTGAAACACAATCTAAGCTCCCTGTGTTTGAGGAACCAGATGTCGGTAGAACTCAGGAACCCATTTTGTCAGAGGTTAGCACTCAAGAACCTATTGTGGCAGAGGTTAGCAATGAGTCACCCATTGTGGAAGAGGTTGGAACTCAGGAATTCAGTGTAGAAGATGTTGTAGTTGAAGATTATGTGAGTTCTGGAAAGATAGGGAAGATGCTAAACAAGCAAATGGTCAGGAAGATGAATCAGCTCCTACTGATGGATAGTTCTTCTATGATGATGAAGAAATAGATATTGCATATGAAACTGAATATGATGTTCAGTATATTGAAGACGCAGGTACAAATGATGATGATGATGTAGACGAAGATTTTTTGGTAGATGAAGAGAATGAGATTGTAGAGTCTGATGTTGATGTTCATTTGTTTAGTATTAGCATGGATCTTTCTTTTGACAATATTGGTATCACTAATCTAGTACCAGATGATGTTTTAGAAGGAGAAGACGTGGATGTCATCAATACAGATGGTTTTGACAGTGACCCTGGTAATGATGAAGAAAAAAATTACAGGAAGAGAAGGTTAGCCGAATTGAGGACAAAAATGGAAGGTGTTATAAATGCTAGTGGTCAGTGGAAGTACTCATTTTACACTAGCCAGAAATTTAGTACTCCAAAAGAGGCTAAGGACAGAGTCTACCTGCATTTTATTGAAATTAGAAGGAATTTAAGGCTGTATAATAATGATGGTATCAGGATAAGTGCAAGATGTGATGGAAAAGTGCCTGTATTTACAATGTCACAAGGTACTAGACAAACTGGCCCAAATCGTAGAATGGAAGCTGGGCCTAGTGGATCAAGTGGCCCAACTACTATGAGTAAAAAAAGAAAGACTACAGGTACCAATGATGACAGTCAAGCATCTCCTTTTTCTTAGATGCACATGATAAAGGGGATCTTTGCTCTTGGGTCTTGTATGTGGGAAAAGAAACATTCATAAAAAATTAGGTGGTGAAGACACACAATGATACACACATGCCTTCAATCCATGGAAATCAAACACTGCACTTACAAATTCTTGTCTGAGAAGATATTTGAACAAGTCAGGATTAATCCGGATATCCCAGTTAAGGCAGTTCAAGACCAGCTCCAACATGAGCTGGAGGTTCAGATATCTATGAGCAAGGCTTTTAGAGCTAATGCTAAAGCTGAAAGAGAGATTAGAGGAGATCACATTTTATAGTATTCTATACTTATAGACTATGTTGTTGAGTTACAGTCTACAAACCCTAATACCAATGTCAAGATTGCAGTTGAAAGGAATACTGATCCTTCTTTTCCTACTAAGGTGTTTCAGAGAATATACATTTGGTTGGGAGCATTAAAAATGGGTTTTAGAGCCTGCAGAAGAGATCTGTTAGGCTTAGATGGTGCTTTCATGAA
>BQNB010138002.1:0-10654 GCA_026074375.1 Tanacetum coccineum | reverse complement strand
ATTGATCTTGTTGATTTTTAGACTTATATATATTTTATATTTTATCATATATTATATATTTAGTATAAAATTTACCAATCAAGTGCGCATGCACAAAATAGAAAAAGAAAATGTATACTAATTTTTTTTAAACAATATATTTTAACAGATAACGAGATAAACAACTTGAACCAAATAATCAAACTTACTTCACGGTAGCTCTTAAAAATTTTACTTTTTAAGGTGAGCCGTATTTCGTAAGTGACACAAATGGTAAGTTTTTAAATCTTTGATTCGAGTTGGGAACAACTAATGGATAATACCTCAATTGAATGTATTATTTTTTGGTGTTCTTTTACCAACTTTGTTTATTTTATTTTTTTTATGGACAAATTTTTTATATTTTTGGTTTTTTTATATTATATGATAATTATACTATTTAAAGAAAAGAAAATTATTTTTTTACTTTTTATATTTTATATATATATTTTTTTTGTATTTTTGATTTTTAACAAAAACAAAACTTTCGAAAACGAAAGGGTCTTCAAATCACGATCAACAAACTTCAAACGAAAGAATCTTAAACACAAATCCCCGAAAACGGCGCCAAAAATTGATTAGTTAAAATCAACACACGTAATTATAAAATATAATATGATAGAAAATTACCAAATTACCCTTGAGGACAAAGGTAAAAAGGAAAATCTTCACAAATATATATATAATATAATACGTATATTAACCGGGAAGTATGATTCCCGGGTCGTTATTCCCCAACGATTTGTGAAATTGAAACCACGTTTGTTGTTAGGACAATGATTTGAATTGGAAACAAAGATTGATTTGATTATCTACTTCTACAAGTTAAAATAAGCAAATGATAACAATTAAGCACGAAAACAAATAACGGGAAATTAAACTTTAACTAAAAACGCAAAACGGGAACCCTAAATGGCAATTAAAAACCCTAAATTTCCAAATTTAAACCTAAAATGAATTTTTCTTTTTAAATAGACTCTAATTGACTAAAAAGTAAGTTTAAAGAAAACTAGAACAAAAACGGAGTTGAAATGAGCTTAAAAACACAAAAAATGTAAACGGGAACGAATCCCGTTCTTTAAAAATTGAGATTTTGCAATTTTAACCCTACGAAAGCAAAACTAAATTTCCT
Organism: Tanacetum coccineum; assembly: GCA_026074375.1. Classification (NCBI taxonomy): domain Eukaryota; kingdom Viridiplantae; phylum Streptophyta; class Magnoliopsida; order Asterales; family Asteraceae; genus Tanacetum; species Tanacetum coccineum. Next base: position 9,504 of record BQNB010138002.1, on the reverse strand, counting down.
AGAAACTTTACGATAAAAGAAAATTTTCTAAAAAAGAGTTATATTTTTTTGATTATTTTTCTAGTTTTTCATAATTTTTTTAAAGTTTTTAATAAAAATAAATGTTAAAAATACTAAACTAATTATAATAATTCTAAAAAAAATACAGAAAATAGCTTGAACTAAATAGAACCTAGGAAAAATAAGCTTGTGGTCACAGCTTAACGAATAAGCTACGAAATAAGCTATAACAGCTTATAGAGCTAAAAGGGAAAATCGTATACTAATAATAAATTTTGCAAATGTATAATGAAAAAGTCCCCAGGGCACGATCGTAGTGAGGTGTGTGGTGTGTTGCTATAAAGGGTTAAGGGTGTTGAGGTCGGGGGTTCGAGTCTTGCTCACCCCCGTTTTCCACCTTCCCTTTTTTTTATTCTTGAAAACTTATAAAAGCAAAGTTGTAGAAAAGCTGAAAATAAGCACTTTTAATAAAAGAAACTTTTTATGAAAAGCACTAAATAAGCTGTTAAACAGCTTAAAACTAGACAGTTACTACTTAACTATCTTTGGAATTTTTCTTAAACTAAATAAGCTAGAAGATTAAATAAGCTAAAGTTAAGACTGAATAAGCTATAATATGCTAAACCTAAGCTAATGAGCTAAACACAACTAAAAATAAGCCAGCAATAAGCTAGAAGACTAAATAAGCTCTTTTATTAAAACTAATAACCAAACAGGACCTTAGAGGCAACTTTGAGCTTAATTTACTATGAGCTAATGGAAAAGTATGGCTTAAAACTTAACAACTTCTTAAAACTCACTAATAAGCTACCTAAATCTACTTTTAAAAATTATTTTGAAAACTAAGTGCTTAATGAAAAAGCTAAATGAAATTAGCCTAGAAACTCAGAATGTTCTGAGTTTGCTTTGGATTTGAAAAGACAAAGTTCACTTTTGCAGCTTAAAAACAGATAATCTTATGAGCTTATTTTGAAAATCCAAATTGAAAAAGATGATTTATGACTTAAGGACAGCTTATTCTATGAATATCAAATATTAATAACTTCAATTACACTCTGAAAAATAAGCTAGAAAATGTACTTATGCATTTTTATCTATCTGATGCAGTTTGCACACAAAAGACCAAAACTTAAATCCTCTTAATGCAGACTTATTAGGCTAAATCTAGCTCCTATTTGACACCAAACTAAGAGCATATAAGGTAACAATAACAACTAAACACTATTAAATCTCTAAATGCTACTAAGAGAGATAACAAACTCACAGATCAAATTTAACAAATAGAAAACTAAAGAAATCTTAACTACACCTAATCAAACTAATAAATCCTTCACTTATAAACCAAAGTTTGGAAGTTTAATTGAAATTAAAGGATCAAAAGCATCAAACATTATTAACTTGTAGTTAATACTGCTTGTACCAAACACCCCCTTATTTCACTTAAAACCATCTTAAGCTTATAAATTAAATTCAATTGAACAAAGTTTGAATACCAGATAATAACTAACTTATATTCACCTTAATAAAGCTATAACAACCAACAAATAAGCCATAATCTAACAGCTACTTATTATGCTAACATTTTTTTAGCTTTTATGACAGATTTGAGATAAAATGAAGCAAATTATGATTTAAGCTATACTAATCAAAAACAGATAATCAAACTTATTCAAATAGCATAAAAAGACAACAATAATCACTAATAAGCAAGAAATAAGCAAAAGTTAAGCACTATTAAGCTAGGAAATTAAGACAAAAAAGGAAATAAGAAACTTACCAAAAAATTAGGACAGAAAAAGAAAAAAGAAACTTCAAGTGTCCTTAGCTAAAAACAAAAGGGCTTATCAATGCTCAAATGAAGTGTTACAAGCTTAGTTATCTCCAGGATTGCTAGTGAAGATCCAATAGCTCTCCGGTTAAGCTTATCATCCAATAGCAACCAAGTCCATATTAAGCTTTAGGTATTTAACTGATTTTTTAAAATTTAAGTAGATTATTGATAAATGTAAGATCTAATCTAAGCTTAGAGACTTAGAGAGCTTAAGATGAGCTTATGATAGCTTATGTAACAATAAACATGAGAATTTGAGAGTTTAAAAACTTGTAAGGTAAAACGGATTATGTAAAAACAAAGCATGATTTCATTTATAGTAAAACTGATTACAATAAGCTAAAAGTTACAATAATTTGGAAAAGTTACATTACTTAACGCTTAAAATTTTGAAGCGAAAAAATTACAATTTTACTAAAATTTAAAGCTAAAAAACTGATACGTGTGTTCTGTGATTGTCGTCGGGGCTTTTTTACGCGCCTGGAAATTGAATGCTTCTAGGCCTTGGATCACGCTCCTCTCTCCCTTGATCTTGTCCTTTCATTCTTCCAATCATTTGATCTTGATTCTTGTCCGTTGGATCAACTTGGTGAGCACACGAATTGCCAACGTGGCATTCCGTGTGTCAGAGCACTTGTGCTTCTTTTGTGAGTCTTTTAGTGCAAAAATCCATTTCCCCTTGTGTTTTCTTCCATAAATGTGTTGTGTGTGTCACTCTTTGTGTGAAAATGGCAATCCAGCTCCTCAATGACGTATTCTTATGCCAACCTGTCTAACTTATCACTTGAATTCTTGCCACGTCTCAATTTTGATTTACCCCTTGATTAGAGTGAGGTTAAATTGTGGGAACGACGATGAACAGTAGTAACTTATTTTCCCGCGTTTTTACTTTTATAAGACAGGGGTGGGTGTTGAAATAAACTCGGGGTATTTTGTTTTGATCTTCGGGCTTATAGGTTTGTCGGGCAAAGAGTGTGTTTATGGGCTTGGGGTGAAGGGGAAAAGGTTTTGATTTGGGGTATTATTAAGGATAAAGAGCGTTATCTTTTATAATATAAGATGATAACGACTGTTAAGGGCTTTAGGGACCATTGTTGCAATTTTAGTGTATTTCAAAGGGGTAGATTTGGAATTTTTGGGTTTTGTCATTTAGTGAGTTGACTTTGGTTGACCAAGGGTTGACTGGAGTTGACTTTTGACCTTTCTTGCTATCAAATCAGCTCTCTTGTGCCACTAATATCCGTTTCTGTGTCGTGTTGTCCGGTTTTGATCGTTTTCTTAGATCTTTTCATAATATCTGTACCTAACACAATCACAAAGAACCAAAACAATGCCATATACAAGCATTTTAAGATAATTTTTGTCTTTTTTAGGGCATTTATGGATATTAAAACGGATATGTGTTTTCACACATATCAAAATTCCCCAAACTAAGCGATTGTGTGTCCTCACGCAATATTATATGCTTTAAAACCAAATATCTCAAAACTTCCCAAAACTAAATCTTAAAAAAGTAGCAAAGACTTTTGTGGAGAGAGTTAAGAAATCACAAGTTAAAACACCCCATTTTCCTATTTTTTTAAAAACTTTTTCATTTTTTTAAGATAAACTTTATAATATTTTGACTTTCGTTATTTCATAACTGTTAGGGATCATAGAACAAGATGCATTTCTATCCGAGCGGAATATGTGTTTTCACACAATCAAAATTCTCCAAATCAAGCGATTGTGTGTCCTCGCGTAATATATATGCTCTAATAACCAAATACCCATCAAACTTCCCCAAACCAAATCTTTGAAAAGTAGCAAATAATTTTTGTGGAGAAGTTAAGAAATCACAAGTTATAAAAAACACGCCAATTTTCCTATTTTAATGACGAGACTTTTTCATTATTTTATTATATAGGAACTCGATAATATTGGGGGGGGACGTGTGACTAGGTGGGTCGGAAGGTATAGGTTGGGATCCGCGTATATGTTATTTTTAGGGGATCATAACGGAGCGTGTAGTTGGGATGAGCGAGTCAGATTTCATGTACAGATTCCGTAGTGTGAGGATGATAGTGTGCGCGTCTCAGAAACGCGTTACAAAGAGCTGCTATAGAAGTTATTGCGCGATCAGGTATCCACACCGGTGACTGATATTACGGACTTCTGCCAAACCAAGCTTAAAACGAAATTCACACCTAAAATATTAGTAAAGATGGCTAAAGACTACATCATATATGCATCTTGTGAACTGTTTACTCCGACATTTATTAAGAACTTAATGAGTGGTCTATATTGAATAGTGCAGCGGGCGCGATGGGGTGATCCAGAGTATATTTGCAAAATACTATGCTTTACTTTTCCACCCGAGGAATAATGGAGTGTTTGCGTTGCGGAGATATGCGAATCCCATTGTAGCGACTAGATGGCGTGAGCGAGCGGGCCCGCGGACCAAGCCGCATTCGGGGGCTGAGCGGTGTAGTAGCCGATGGATGCTATAAGTGACTACGCTCGCGTCTGATGGGGAGGCCTAGTGCGCGGGTGGTCGCTGCACCCGTGACGCATATGGGTGTTAGATAAGCGCAAAACTCTCAGGTTTCTAATATCATAGCTATAAATAGAATAGTCAAAGTTAAAAGTCGCTACGAGGGGTGGTGTAGAGATGGTTTAACAAAAAAGAAAGGTCTAATTATATTTAATTTAAACTTAATATTAAACCTACGTATCAATTATGAGCGGAGTATCCTCTAGCTTATTATGAGAGTGTGCGTGGATAGCGAGTCGTTTGTGTGCCGGCAAGATCAGCAAACTTTTTATCAGCCTCGGTGTATGGTTAGGAATCTTACAAAGGGGGCTTTCTTTAAGGAAGTGACTAACAACGATGGTCGTTGAGCCAGCAAGAGTAGTAAATTGTTTAGTCAGGCCCATAGCGTGTTATTATTATTAATTTTTTTTTATCATTTTATTCATTTTTTTATTTTTTTTAGATAGAGAAGGACTTCTGTATGAGTATAGAGGAAAGTGAGACAAGTATATATGTATGAACGATACTATGGACAGGAGAAGTTGATGTATGCTGATATAGCGTATACATACGTGAATTGAGATTATGTGATGTTATAAATACTAGGCACATATTTACGAGATTTTGTCTTCACTAGATTAGGTTATATGGGACTCTCATAGAACAGCGCGAAGGATATCAGACATAGTAAATTAGCAGACAGTTGACATACATTAACGAGCTTAAGATTTCCAACTAAGTGCCGGGTAGAGGTGAGATTAGCGAGTGCGCTAACATTGACTTAACACAACAGTTTTGGTTCTTCGCGGGGTGAAGATTTTCCGTCGGAGACGGGCATATGGCCTTAGTAGGTAAAGTGTAGTGCAAGGTCGTAGGATAGTAGGCCGAACCCGGCTGCGATAGGAACGTGAGATTGCAAAGATATTGGATATAACGCGGATGATTATGGTAACATACTCTGGACAACACTTAAACATAGTGTGTCATGTGCTAGTTATTAGTGACTCTAAGGAAACTATACACTATGGTTGGATGATAGTCTTTGTTGTTGTTGTATTAATGGGGTGTGTTGAGGGTGATGGTATATAACTATGTCTCAAGCACTTTGTTAGGGTGGCGGGTTTATGAGTGAGTGAGTACAGGTTTCTAAGTTTATAATATCTTACTATGGGCTTTCTTTAGAAGACTACCACATCGGTTGTGAGCCGGCAAGAGGTAGTAAACTTTTATCAGCTCACAACTTTAATTATTATTCTTATTTTTATTATTTTTCATTATTTCATTCATCATCATCATTTTTTTACTTTATGTAGAGAAGACTTCTTTTTGAAAAATTCAAGTATAAGTTTGAACTAAGACTAAATTTTTTGCTTTATATTACATAAAAATTGTTGATTTAAGTTTAATCTCCAAAAACAGCACGTATATTAATCCGGTTAAGAGCTTATGGGAGAAAAAACCACAAATTTTTTTCTTTCTTCGCGAATTTTTGCGAACGCTTAGCCTAAAAGTTAAGGAACAAGCTAGAGCTCAATACGCTCAATCGGGTCAAAATTTACTCTTATTCTACCCAGCAAGAAAGTCAAAATTATGACAGAAACACTTATTTTATTTTTGAAAATTTTAAATTTTTTCATATTTTTGAAAATTTTGGTGGGAAAACGGGGTACGTGAAAACAACGGGTAAAAGTAGGTAAAGATCATATCAAAGATATACTACCCCATACTAAAATTAAACATTGTCCTCAATGTTTCCTAGCCTAAGACTTAAAAAAAACCCCATACTAGAACTCAAAAAGGTCGAATGCATAACTCAAGCCTGAAGAAAGTATCACAAAAATCTTTAGGATATCGGATTTCCCCAAACTAATAGCAAGCAAAGGCTAGGAAGCTCGAGTGGTCCGAGACAAAACACCGAACACGAGAGTCTTCAAAAAATTTTGGGTGAATCCTGCAAACAATCACAAGTACAAACACAACAGGAATCAGAAGAGTACAAGTCTCCTCACATCACAATAGAAAATAAGAAAGAAAATAGAAAATGTATAAGCATGAGGTGCCTCCCACGAAGCGCTTTGGTTTTGGTAACCGAGTCACATAGCTTGACTCGATCCCTGGATTTATTTATCCTTAGAGAGAGTAAATGGAAGAGAAAATCTCAATCGGGCTTTCATGAATGTTTGGATAAACATTTAAGCACATGAAAGTTCCATCCCGATGAGATGCCACTGGCTCTAAGTGGAGATGCCGGGGTCAAAAATTATGTCTTCACTCCTGGTGGAGGAAAGTAAGAGAGAAACCTCAGGGTAAGTGAGAAACGGGAGAAAAGTCCAAGTGACAAATGTGAAGGAATTGTCAATTTCAATATTAATCTCACCTCCCCCTGGGTCAAAACATTCGTCTTCATTAAGCTCATCAACATTGTTAATCACGGGCGCATCGGGCTCAAAATTTAAGCAAATCTCAACATCCGATGGTTCCGGAGGAGGACGAGGAAATGACGGATTATCATAAAGATCAAAGTGAAATGATTCAAACTCGGGAAGAGAGTTATTAGCATGAGTAGTGGTACTGCCACTTCTCGTCTTTTCCATATTATCGCTAAAAGCCTCAAATTCAGGTAAAGAGTTATCTGAATAAGAGAAAGAAGTATCGGACTCCTCAAAGAACGAATCACTATCCACAATGGGAATAGGAAATGAAAAGGGAGACTTGAGAACATGATCAGGAGTGGGGTTATCTTTTAAAGATACGATATTAGTAACAAGACGACTAATGTTCAACAATTTCTCACAAAGAATAACGTCTTGGATTTGAAAAATATCTTCTAAGTTAAACTCTTTCTCTTCTTGATCTTCATTCACCTCCTCTAAGCTAACGATCTCCAAATTGAGAGGTGATGCTTCAATGTACTCGATGTTCTCATAAGAATCGTCATCACTTGAAGTTCCATCATTGTTAGAATCGGTTAAAATCTCAGAATGATTGCTCAAAGCATCAAAAGTGGAAGGATCTTTACAAACGGGCACATCACACGTATCTTCGAAAATACCCATGAACTCACTTGGGATTTGGACAAGGTTCTCGACACTAGACTTTATTACTTCGTCTGATTCCATTGCTGGAATAGTGTCAAGATGCTCATCCTCCATTATGAGAGAGTCAACGGCCTCCTTGGTTGATAAAACGGGCGTGATTGCAATGGTATAGTCCTCGTTATCATCATAGCAAATGGGAATCTTCCAATATCGATCTTTAGCCGCTTGATCTTCCGCAATTCGCCTTTCTTCTTCCTTCTTTTGCATAATTTGACCAACCATATCACATATGGATGTCATTTGCTCCATAAGCTTATTTTGAGAATTAAGAAACTCATTTTGAGCATTTAAGATTGGATGATTGATGGTATATTACGGGGGTTGAAATTAGTCAAAAACCAGAAAGATTAGAATTATAGAAATCTTGGTTCATCTGTTGACACTGAAAAGTCGCATGAGGACCCCCGCAGTTCTCACAACAAAGACATTGTTGTGGAAAACTTGGTGAAGTTTGTGGAAAAGTATTATCAAAGTTTTGATCGAAACACGGGACCTGATTGTAGACAAACGGAACTTGAGGTGAACAATCGTAACCAAAAAGAGCATCGTTTCCACATAACTTACAAATATTTGTCTCGTACTGGAGTTGTGGAGGGTGATTTGGAAAATTTGGAGAATCGTTAGAAGAGTACGGAGTTGAAAAATTGGTTGGTGTTCCATTTCCAATAGTACAATGAAAACAAACTCCATCATATTTATTACAACCACATTGTTGGCACGTACCCAAAAAACTTTGTTGTTGCAAACTTTGCAAATTTTGTAGGTTCTCATTAAGGTTTTGATTGTAGCATGGTTCTGGATTAGAGATAATCGGAATTTGCGGTGGACAATTGTAACCATAATGAGTACATTTCCCACAAGACTTACAAGTACATCGTTGACAAAAGATATCGTTTAACGAATCACCACACTCGTAACAACAATGATGGTCAATGTGTGGAGGACTTCGTGAAGAATTTACACCGGGGTCTTGATTGAAGACGAATGGCTCTTGAGGTGCACTAACAACGTTAGTATTGTGAATGGATGACTCGGAATTGTTTAGAATTTCGTTTTTATCATGAATTGTATACCAACCTTCATTCAAACACTTTCGTACAAAAGCACAAGATCGACAATATAGACCATCAACCGGGTCTCCACAAGTTGCACAATTCTGAGGGAGTTTAGGAACAAGAATCTTGTCTTCAAGACCCCCTTTTGAACAACAAAAGTCTGCAGTGTACAAAGCTCCACAAGTCATGCATTCTTTAATCAAGAAGAGGGGGTTCAAATGATAATCGAGTGACGCCATAAGAATTAAACAATATAGAGGGTTAAGAAAAGAATTAAATGGATAAGAAGAAAAAGAAGATTATTTTTTGTTTTTCGAGTTTTTTAAGCAACATATTTTTTAACGGACAAAACGAGATCGAATAACTTAAACCTAATAATCAACAAGCTTCACGGTAGCTCTCTAAAAATTTACTTTTTAGAGGTGAGTCGTATATCGCAAGTGACACAAAAGGCAAGTATTAATTTTTTTATTCGAGTTAGGAACTTATTATGGATAATACCTCAATTGAAGGTATTATGTGTTGGTGTTCTTTTACCAACTTGTGATTTTTTATATCTTTTTATTGACAATGTTTTTTTGTTGGTTTTTCTTGTTTGTTATTTTTTTTATCTTATACTAGTACTAATAAAAGAAAATGAAAAATATTTTTGTGTTTTATATTTTTATAAATAAAAGAAAATATTCACAAAAAGGAAAATTAACTTCACGAGGGAAGGGTCTTCAAAACACTAATCTTTAAACGAAACGCGAAAATCGTACACACTTTCCCGGCAACGGCGCCAAAAATTGATCCGTCCTTTTTAGTACATATATATACGTAATATATAAATACGTAATAATAAGGAAGATAATCAATAATAGTATAGTAGTATTTCCGTCGGGTTAAGACATTCACCTCTAACCAAAGTGATCTCTAAAACCTCCCGGGTCGTTTATTCCCCAACGAAGTGTGAATTTGAAAATCGGCTAAGTTCGTGATCGAGCGTTTTGAATGGGTAAAAAGTTT
>BQNB010138001.1:0-17769 GCA_026074375.1 Tanacetum coccineum | reverse complement strand
TTTAGCACCGGATAGGGTGCGTTTGGTTTTCAGCAGAAAAGGGGTGCGTCCGGTGTGGTTTTAAGCACCAAATAGGGTGTGTTTTATGTTGTAAAACAGCCCAGGGGTGTTTGTTTGTTCGATGGCAGAAAGCCACACCGAGGGTGCGTTTGGTCCGGGTTGAAGCCACCACGACCCACAAGGGTGCGTGGGGTGTCGGGTCAAACCACCAGCGGGTGCGTTTGTTTGTTTTCACAAATTAGGGTGCGTTGGTTCGGTTCAAGTAGAATTAGGGTGTGTGTTGTGTATTGAAAGAAATAACAGAATAGGGTGTCGGGTTGTGGGTTAACAACCGACGACGCGGTGTCGGGTTAGCGTTTGATATTGTGACACCGAAACGGGTGAGTTTGATTGTGTTGACACCTAAAAAGAGTGCGTTTAATTTAAAAGTATTCGATTATTTCGTTTATATTATCGATAAAATGTATATGTGATGAAATCTGTTTAAACTTGTGACGTCTAAGTAAAATGTGATATTAATATTTAAAACGGGATTGATAATAATGTATAAGCGATACTAGATATAGTTTAGACGAGTTTTGAGCTAAAAACGGACTTTGGCGCGTTTTGTAACGAATAATTAAGAGCTATAAAAGGAACAGGGAATTCGGGATTCGAGATTTTGAAAAGATCGATTTTGGTTTACTAAATATAATGAATTATATATTTATGGACGTTTAGACATAAAACGGGACTTGTAACTCCCAATAACGAAGAAACTGGAGTGAAATCGGAATATACACTTTAATAGAAAATAAGTTATTTTTAATATATTAAATCTGACAGATCTATTAATTAAACGATTTGAGCACTTTCGAGTCCGTTTCAGCCTTCTGGCTAAACATGAAAGTTGTTCGTAATGACATTTTACTTTGCCGCGAGGATTGTCTGTTTTAAAATTTAAGATATAGCGGGTCAAAACTAAAGGTCGGTTAATATATTATTTCAATTAATAGTTTTAAGATCATTATTCGGTTCTAAAAACGGAAGGTCTAAAAATAGTAACTTTCTTTAAATATTAGAGATAAGTTATATTGGACGGAAAATAGTATATATACATAAAATATACTAAGGGTTAAGGTTTAAAGACGCGCAAGTGGATTTCTCATCACATGTATATATGTATGTATACATATTAAAATATGTATGATTTCGTCGTTACGATGTACGCATCGTTGATCGTATTTAATACGTGTATTATAATAGAGCGACATAATTATAGGTCGTGGCCGAGATCGTTGCAGATTCGGTTGTGATTTATTTGGATTATTTGATCGTGGTCTTTGATCAAGGTGAGTTTATAGCTCCCCTGTTTTTACTCGTTTTACATATATTTGGGGTGAGAACATGTTTGTTTGCAAATGCGTTTACATGGTTGATTACAAATTGGTTGCATACTCATTTACATTATTTGACTTCAACTTTGGTCACAAATACTATTTTTGGTCACAAATACATACTTTACATTCGAAATGATTACGGATTAGCTTAGGCGGATTGAACTGATAACAACAAGTTACTGCCCGGGTGTTCTTGGAGGGGACACCAGTAACGGGAGTATATATTCTTTAATAAATGCAAGAGTGTTCTTGGGAGCACAAGTAATGGCCTAATTCTCATTTTGAGCAGCAGATACTACTTTGGGTTTAGTGAGGCTAGTTAAAGGGCACTGTTCTCCTAAGGTGAATATTCTGCCCATGGGTCTCCATTGATGACCAACACTGGTAAGCACTTTGCCTGTGGGTTTCCATACAAGCCTAACTTGCTTAGGTTTCCAAGCTTGCTTAACTTTGCGCATAGCATTATGAATATTATGAATAGAGGGGGGTGCCTTAACAGATTGCAAATAATCAACCATATACATATCATGATTTGCAAAAATTAAACATTTGTTACATGTTTGGCAAACAGAATTAGAATTCGAATTAATTATAGTATGCTTAGAGATACTACTAGAATCAACACGGTCCGTGGTTCTTAAGTGAGACTTATTTGTCTTAGGGTGTTCTTCTACTTTCATCTTGTTGACACCTTTAGCTGGCGAGATCTTATTTTTCTTGGTATTGCTCCTAGGCTGTGATTCGCTAGCATCAGTGCAACAGCTTACTCTTGTAGAAGGAGGCACAGGGGCATTAGTCTTCTGGGTGTTTAGTTCCTCAACATGTTTGTATATGTTACTATGTGATGTGTCACATTGTTCTTTAAAAGTAACTTGCTTTTTCCTAATTAAAGGGGTAGGATCATGCTTTTTATCTCGTTGGTTATAGTCTTTTAGACAAGTGTCAATCATATATTCTAAGAGTTCCTGAGAGTGTTTAGTGTAACGGCAAGCAGAGACAATTGATATATCTAAGGGTCTTTCAACCTTAGCTTCCTCTACTATTTCACGAAGGGTTTCTACACTTTCATTAAGATGTTTGAGATAATATAGATGAACTTCCCTATTGTTCCTATTGTGAGGGGGAATTGGTTCAACATCTATAGCATACCTACTGGGTGTAAGAACTCTTGGTTTTACAGACTCCATAGTGTTGCATTTCAGATTTTCATGTATTTGAGCTTTCAGATTCTCATTTTTAGTTAGCAATGCCGTTGTCTGTTCTATATGCTTAGCATGCGTGATCTTAATAGAATCATACAATTCCTTGTAATGCTGTTTAACCTTTTCATTCTCTGCCCTAAAAAGCTCATTTTTTCTTGGAGAACGGAGACTTTTTTAGTTAATTGAGTGATTTGAATATCTAAAGTCCTGAAATCAAGAGTACGGTCAGGAGTATCTCGAGTAGGAAGCTTTCATTTTTTCGATTACAAAGACTGAGTCAAAATCAGGAGTATCTCGAGTAGGTGGAGATGGGTCGTTTACAAAGCTTTCTTTAAGGTTTTGATACTTTAACTGTAAATTTAAGTGATTAACCTCAAGATTGGAAAAACGTTTTACTAATTCAGTATGATCATCTTTTTGAACCTTATCCCGTAATTTAGAAAGCTCTGCTTCAAGTTCCAGACAACGTGTTTGAACAATGGTGTGGGCTTCATGCATTTCAGTAACTCTAGATACAGTAAGCTCAGAATTCGTTGCAATATAGAACACTTCTTTGGACAAGCAATCAACAATTAAATTATCATTTGCAATAAGGAGATTTTTCCGCTCAATCTCATCATGCTTCCTATTTACAACATTTTGGTCAACTTCAGCTTCCAACTCCTCAAAAATGTCTTTCATTTCTTTAATTTCTTTAGTTAAAGCCTTTTGGATTCCCTCAAAATGTTCTTTAAGTGTTTTGAAAAATGGAATGACCTCGGTGAGATAACATTCCTTGGTTTGTTCAAAACCCCTTTCCCCTTCAGTGAGCCCTGTTGGTGTAATTCTCTTTTTACAGGTTTTCTCAAATTCCGAAAAAAGTTGTATAAGTGCAAAAATATTAATTTTCACTTGACTTTTTGTTGGAAGCACCCTGGGGACAAGCGTTGCAGGTGTATTTGGTGGATACACCGTCAATGCTTTGATTGGTCTTGAGGCGGTGGTCTGCTTTTTGAGAGCTTCTTCTTTCATCTTTATGAGATCTTGAGACCAAAATATTTGCTCAGGGGTCAATTGCTTCTGTGGTGTGAAGGTCGCTAAATAATTCTCTTTCGAGTAATCAGGTGGTGCAATCTTAACCTTATGAGTCACACACTCAGGGTCTTTCATTTTGTCATTCATTTTCCTCCTAGTGATTTCAGCTATCTCTAGGGTATCCTCTGTGTTGTGCACTAAAGCCGGGACATGATTGTTTTTGATAATTTCATAACCATTATATAGAGCAGGCTGAACTTGCTTTGCACGGGTGAGGCATAAAGGGTTCTTGTAGCCAATAGCTACCTTATTCTGTTCATTATAATAGGGCTTTGGTTTACACAACATGTGAACTGTTTGAAGAGACTGGTCTTGTTTGTATAATTTATCCTCGACCTTTTCTTTTAAAGCTTTCATGTCCAAAAATTCTTCAAGGTATTTGTTTTCTTTCTGTTTAAAATCCTTTTTCAAAGACGTAACTTCTTCTACCATTGACTTGTTATGGTTGATGGTAGAAGCAAGTTGCATTTTTACAGAATGAAGTTCCTTTTTCAAATTTTCTTCCTTAATATTACGGTCAGTGATAACTATTCTTAATTGTTCATCAATCTTTTGTTCTCTTTCCGTTAATTCAAACCTGGCCCGTCTTTCATACAGTTCAACTTGTTCCTTATATGTTGCAAGTTCAGCAGTTAATGAATTATCAACTACTGTGTTCCGTGTTGTGTCAGAGACAGATTGGGCATGCGGTTCATGCATATCATTAAATATCATCATGTATGCATCATTTGGAACAGAAGATACATTACTTTGTACAACTGGCACTGCGTTGTCCTTTACATACTGATCATACGGAATCATATTACTATCACTCGTATAATTAGCATGTGAATCAACAACGTAGTTTGGTTGTACATCGTCATGCATCTCGTGTTCTTCATGATGTTCACAAACAGCATCCTGATAGTGATCATGGTCGTGTACCTCAGATAGAATGTCCGAATCATAAGACGGACCAGCTTCATCATAAACAGGATCTGCGGATGATAGATTAGCCATGAACATAGTCTGTGCCGTGGGAGCCTCATCAACATCAGAATCAAAAGCATCACAGTCATCAGCTTGAAACACATTATCCACATTGAGTGCTAAGTCCTGAACAGGTTGCTCATCCACATCTTCATCAATAGCGTTGTCTTGTCCACCTGCAATAAACAATAACTGCTCTTCATCTAATGCCACCCCATTCTCCTGAGCTTGCATCAGCAACATCTTGTCTTTGAAGTATTCAGAGTTCTGTGGACGCTTGGGTTGAGTGCAGTTCCTTGCTATGTGGCCTATACCGTTGCAGTTGTAGCACTTAACCTGCCTTGCTTGACCTGGATTAGCATTCCCAACTCTGTTCTGTGCTCCCCCATAACCAGCTGCACCTGCACCCCGTGCATTGTTCCCTTGTCCTCTATTCTGTCGACCCTGAACATTCTAAACAACAACCCTGTCGTCTTGAACTGTGGCTTGATTCCTTGGGTTAGATGAAGTTCTGAGTTGATTGTTTGTTTGAGGAAGGTACGTTTTGTATGATTGGGTGAGTAGGGCAAGTGTGTTGGTTAAATTCTCAATTAAGTTGTCCGATGGAGAGAGTCCCGAATCAAGTTGAGTGTTGTCAGCAAAGTGTGGTGGAACATATGTGGATGGTGGAGTTGTAGATGATTGTGAATAGTACTGTTGGTGTGAGACATTGGACATCAAAGCAAGAGGATCCACAGTGTGTTGAGTGAATCGATCCAACATCATTTTGTTCTCATTGGCATGTGCCTCGTGTTGCTTCAGATAAGCATACAACTGATCATAGTTGGAGTCCCTCAATCCTCTGTTCAGTTTCACTGCTGTTACAAATCGACCCCATTCAGGCAACATGTTGTTCACAAACTTTGAGTTCAGCTGCATTCTGGACATGGTCATCTTGATGTTCCGCATGTCATTGATGAGTTTGGCAAACCGGACATAGTAGTCGTGAATGGTTTCTCCTTTGTTCTGACGGAAGTGTTCAAAGTCATCATACAGTTGTGATTCCCGGTCTTCTTTGGTTAATTCCGAACCTTCCAGGAGCATCTTCACATTGTCCCATATGTCCTTTGCATCAGTGTAATGATTGATGAGAGTGTAGATGTCCTTTGGTAACCCTTGAAGTAGGATGTTTGTTGCCCGAATGTCAGCAGATGTGAATCAACGTCCCTGAATGAAACAAAATCTTTAATGCTTCCCCTTGACTTAAGATTTCCTTGATCATGCCACCACACATAATAAGCTGCAAATCATATCTCTGTAATCTTCTTCCCCTTTTTGTAATCATCTAATAGGGGTCTTCTATAGATATGCTTCCAAACACTTCTGGCTTACAAAACGCGTAAAAGATAATACATATCTTTTCCTATAATATCTCATACATATCTCTTAAACGGTACTAACTATTTTGTACTAACGGTACTAACTATCTGAACAGTACTTAACATTTTGTACTTTCAGTACTAACTATGACTAGCGGTACTAAGTATATCACTAACGGTACTAAGTTAGGAATGTATATTTCCCAATAAGCCTCCCCTAAACATGATTGTTGAACTTGTTTAACTTCATGTTTCTTCGGTTTATTCTTCTTAAGTTCTTGAAGGATGTATGCAAACACTTTGTCAAATCTTGATCTTTAATAATCTTTGACATCTTTTGCTATCCTTCTGCAACACGTCTTCAACAGCAACATCCTTTCAGCAACACAGCAACATCTTTTCAGTAACAATCCATATAAGTTTTGGCTTGTAGTTTTGGCAAACTACACCATAAAACGGATTGATTTTCCTTTACCAGTAGCCATGTTGCTCTGGGATAGTCAACTCTTATTTCAAAATAATGGTAGTGATTACCATACAGTTTTTTGAAACAGGTCAACAATACAACGGAATTAGATTTGTCTTTACAAAATACTCGTTGGCTTTTGGACAATCCAATCTTCATTGCCATAACATGTGCATTGATAAACCACATAGTTATTAGCAACTTCAACTATCAACATAGTTTTGAGTATGTCTTTACCAAAGAACTGTTTGATCATAGTACTAGCCAACTCTTAAACCAGAAGCTAGGTGAGTTGAGAACCCTACAATTTTTGGTAAATTGTCCACCATAAACGGATTTGAAAGGAATCTTTACACAAGCCATTTGCTTTATGGACTACCAGTTCTTATGCCTATTACAGATGAACAATGACTTGTTGTTGTGGTGGTGATTAAACCAACACTTAACAAACCTTCTCATCTCCATTAAAACATGCTGATAAAAAATTCAGTTTAAGAACAAACTGAAAAGTAAATCAGGTTTTTTACTAAATCATCCGAGAACCAAAATGTGTGTTGTCCGATTATCCGGGTAAAACTAGCAGCATTAATCTTTAAAGCTAGCAGTAGTAACTGCTTATTGATAGCAACACTAACTCCACATACCAAACGAGCAACACTAATGACACCAACGAGCAGTACTAATGTTTAACTCGAGCAGTATTAACCAACTTGCTATTAATGCTACATATAGTACACAAACAGTACTAATCTTACACCCAATCACGAACCAACAGCATTAATTCCTGAACTTCATACGTGGCAAATCCTATCTTAATCTTCATCCCTAAAAACTAGGGATTTCAAAACAGATTCATTTAAGACTTTTCTTTACCTGTAAAAAGTTAGTTCAACAGACAAAGAAAATAGAATCCATAACATTTTATGCAATAATCACAACAATAATTATACTAAGCAGATTTGAGTATAACTAATAGTATTAACTTCTATACTAACAGTACTAATAAACTGACAGTACTAACATTTGTACTAGCAGCACTAACTATATATAACTAATAGTATTAGTTTCTCTTAGGGACCCAAGCCATTGCTGACTTGAGTCTGCCTTGTGGATCTCTAAAATATACATTTGTCCTTGTCATTGATCCACTATTGTATTTAGAGACTCTATTCCAATAATACCTTTTGGTTCTCCAATTACAACCTGTTGAGGTCTTAACAACAGTTTCCCTATTTTGCCCAACACACTAAACTAATTCACCTCCCAGCATATTATAACTTTTGCTTTGTAAAAGTGTATTAAGTGCTGTTGTGTTATTAAAAAGGCCTTCTAAATGTGAATGATTTTATGAAAAACATTTTTGGTCTAAACTTATTCACAAAAGGCCAGTACTAATTTTCCTGGCAGAATTAGTTAGTACTGCCTGACTGTTAAAATTATGTCTAGCATTACTAACATTGTTAGTACCGCTAGCTCTAGCAGTATTAACTGTGTTAGTACCTAGCTAGTTTCTAGTAGTATTGAACTGAATCTATCCGAGTTCAAGTTAGTACAGCTTGTTGGAACAAGATTGGTCTTGAGATTCCACTCTTATGCACATTGTTCCAAACTGGCATAATCTCCCTTTGACTAGACCCCTTACTCATCCTATTATTTAATTCAGCTTGTTTAGCCATCCTTTTCTCATGAAAATCACAATCTCTAATAAGATGGATAAAACTTCCACAACAAAACAAGCCTTTTTTTGGTATACCCAAATCAAACCCAGATTTTTAGGACAAAATTAAACCACTACAAACCTTTTATAGGTATAGACTCTGACTACATGTGTTTTGTTTTATAACAGTTTGCCTAGGAGTTTTTACATGCTTATCAGAATTAATAAAAGCAAAACTAGGTATTTCCTGTTCTTTTGTGGGTATAGACACATGTTCATCTTTACTATCTGATTCATACTCATGAATGATAGGAGCATCAGACCAAACCTTAGGTTGACTAACTACTTTAGGTTCATTGACAGCTTTTCATGGTAAAGGATTCAAAGTGTATTCATCACTACAATTTTGATTCACAAGGTATCATAGTCACTGGTTTTTGGGTTTTAGATTCACTAGGTTGAGACTGTTTTGGACCATATGTAAATTGTGAGTAATCTATTTCAATATCAGGTCCAGATGGCATGTAATTCCCTGTCATGGGTGGGGGTACAACATGCATTCCTTCTGCTGTAACAAACCTATCATACAAAGGCTGATTTTCTAAATCACCTTCCTTATTCATAAATACACTTTGTAAAACTTCATTTTCATAACTCAAGATGCTATTATATCTGTAATCCCCATAACCAAGCCCAAATTTATCATTAACACTCATCTGAGTATTTAGCAGTTTACCAAGATTTTTAGAAGAGTTGTGCCATTTTTCTACTTTAGCTTTTAAATCTTCTTTTACTTTTTCAGCTTCTGCCAACAGTTTCTTATGGTATGTAAGGACATCAGTTTTATCATCTAAGTCTATTTTCATAAACTTATCTTTTTCCTCATACCAATAGTTAACTTTGTTATGTAGCAACTATTTGCTTCATACATCTTTAAGCTTGAGTATATGCCTGTAGTTCTATACTGCATCTCCACGTTGTTCCTCTGACTACATACAGTTTTTTAAGTTTAGCATAAGACTCTTTACATTCTTTGGAACAAGAAGTTACCTCTGTGTCTGAACCTGAACTGTTGCAAGCCATGAAAGCATAGTTGTCTTGCTCATCTTCTAAGCGACTGGTCCAATCTACGCATCCTTCATCAAGAGTCATCAAAGCATTGGATTCCTCCTTCTTCCCAAGTCTTTTGCTATTATCATTAGCTTTATTCTTCTTTGACTCTTCATTGCCACCAAATCTAGATTTTATGGCTTCCACATCTCCTTTGCATCTACATCTTGTGAAACTTTGCCTAGTGATCTCTGGTAAGCAAGGAGTAGAGTGGTCCTTGCTTTTCTCTCTTTTTCCCTAGCTAGGGTTTCTTCAGCAGTCTTGGGTGGCAACACCTTCATTATCCCATGAGTATCTGTAGAGACGTTCACAGGACCATTAACCTTTTGAATGACTTCCCATAAAGGATAGTCTGTATGAGCTAAGTAAATGCCCAATTTACATAGCCCAAAGATCATATCTCCCTCCCTTCCTTGAGAATAGTGAGTTTTATGGTGGACATAGTGTGAGGGGCTTGTGCTACAACGTGTTTTTTGTGAGTTAGGTGGTGAGGTGGGACATCAGTATCTAATCCAAACATGATTAGTTTTTTAAAGAGTAAGGGTTTATGAAACATATGTGATCTGGTTCTTCTTATTTAGAGATTACACATCAGGCTCATGATACCACTTATGAAGATCCTAAAACGGAACAATCTTTGCATGCCTGCTAAGGTGATAGCCAATCTTGTATAAATACAGATTGACTATAAGAAAAACACTGACTATGAATAATTATTGTATATGCGGAATATAAATATTAGTATTAAGAAACAATGAACACTAAACTTTGATTTCTATAATCTGCTTTAAGGTACAAAATACAAACTATGAGAACTAATGTTGAGTGGTGAGATGATATTGAAGTGATTATTTTCTCTAAACCTACGGGCCTCTCTTTTTAATAGGTTAAGGAGTCAAGTAGGTTACAAAGACTATTAATAATTTCTATATTATTCAAATCATATATTAATGGTTTCCTAATACCAATTCAAAAACATTCAATATATTTAATACACATTAATGCATTTCTTAATAAACCATGTAACTAACTATTAGCATTAATGTGTTCTTCCATCTTGTAAATCATTAAACATATCTTCCATAATTCTTGATGTTCTCCATCAGCTTGAAGAAATCCATAATGCCAACTTTGATCCTCTTGTTTCATTCTTTTATTTATTTTGTCTCATCAAATCAAGAATCCTAACATTGTTTGTTTGAGGAAGGTAGATTTTGTATTATTGGGTAAGTAGGGCAAGTGTGTTGGTTAAATTCTCAATTAAGTTGTTCGATGGAGAGAGTCCCGAATCAAGTTGAGTGTTGTCAGCAAAGTGTGGTGGAACATATGTAGATGGTGGAGTTGCAGATGATTGTGAATAGTCCTATTGGTGTGAGACATTGGACATCAAAGCAAGAGGATCCACAGTGAGTGAGATGAATCGATCCAACATCATTTAGTTCTCATTGCATGTGCCTTCGTGTTGCTTTAGATTAAGCATACAACTGATCAAATTGGAGTCCCTCAAATCCGTCTGTTCAGTTTCACTGCTGTTACAAAATCGGAGCCCACCCCCATCCAGCAACTTGTTGTTTCACAAACTTGAGTTCAAGCTGACAATATGGACATGGTCTCTAGATGTCCGTATGTCATTAAAGAGTTTAGAAAACCGAACATAGTAGTACGTGAATGGTTCTCCTTTGTTCCCTGACGGAAGTGTCAAAAGTCATCATACAATTATATTCCCATCTTCTTGGTTAATTCTAAAACCTACCAGGAGCATCTTCACATTGTCCCGAGATGTCCTTGCATCATGTAATGATTGAAAAAGTCTAGATGTCCTTTGGTAACCCTTAAAGTAGGATATTTGTTGCCCAAATGTCAGCGTTGTACCTTTCCTTATCTTCAGGTGAGAGGTCAGAATAGACTCGAGGTCATTCTAGACCTAGATGTTCACTGGCACCTTCAGTACTTCAGCAAGTGGTTTTTCCGAAAGTTCCCAATCTGAAATGGTCCTTTCATCAATCGACTTTAGGAATTCGCTACCATTCTCTTTACCTTCCTCGACAATACAGACCGCATGCGTTGTTGCCATGAATGCAAAGCAGTCATATCAAGGCATAGGTGGTCGGGTATGCAGAACAATGGCCACAGTTGATGTTTTTCGGAAAAAGATTACCATGCCTAAATGATTTGTGAAATTGAATAAAGTTGATGCAAACAATGATTAATAATGTATGTAAAAGTGATGATTGATTGTATGAAATGGGAATTGTTGTTCAAGTTTTGTTAGGATTACAGGTTGAAATTAGTCATTAGTCAAATGCCAAAAAATCCACAACATCGTTGCACTGTAACCTCGCTGGAAGAGACTGACAACTCGCTGTAAGAAAATTAAATGGACAATGTTCCTGTTCACAAGTTGCTAGAAAAATAACTTCAATTAACCTGTTACTCGCTATATTAACATCTCTGAAAAGGAGAGTAGACAACACGCATCTACAAGAAATAAGTAAGCTGACAAGTTCCTGTTCAACTCGCTAGAATAATTATCTTCAAAAACCTTAACTACCGCTAGTCTTCCCAAAAAACCCCACCCCTCTAGTATCCAACTCGCTATCTGTCACTGCGACTACGCCAGCAAGAAGGGTTAACTCGCTACCTAACTCGCTACCTGTACAAGACGAAAACTCACTAACATAGTACTTTCTGACACACAGTGTACTATGCTGACAACTCGCCAGTACAGTACCGTAACTCGCTACGAAGATCTTTAAACAATGACTTAACTCGCTGGAATGAAATTTTTTGGTTTTTCACCTAAAAACACCTAAAATCACCTAAAATCACCCTTTTGAACATTTTTGCCTAGTTTCTTTTGCACAACGATGAATGAAATCAACAAAAAAAGAAGAAGAGTTAGATACTTGGTACTAAGAAGCTATAGCAACTATAAAAACATAAACTTTAACATCACAAATGTCAAGATCAAAGAAAACCAAGAACAAGACTATAAACCTTCAAAAACCAAACTTTTGATCAAAATTAACCAAAAAAACGCACACACAATCTAGCTAATCATCCCATGTGCTCTGATACCAATTGTAGGATATTGGAAATCATAACACAATTGAATGACTAGTGGATTAGCCAAGTTCTAGAGAGAGAAAGTGAGAGAGAACTTTCTAGTGAGAGAAAATGAACTTGTATTATGTAAATGACTAACCCACCTCTTCCATGGCATGGAAGAGGCTTATATGGTTACAATAAAACCGGCCATAAGGCCTAGGTAGTAGGCTTACACATTGGGTTTAATACCCGACCCATTACCGAATGTTATACATTAACTAGTTAACTACGAGCAACAATAAAAGGTAAAATACATGGAGTGACCGAGTCTTTTTCTAATATCTAACAAGTAGAACCTATTAAAACATTTCATAAAAAGATTTCTCGAGAATAACTTCAAGAAATGAATTTATAAAACTCTTATGCTAGAAAACATCAAAGCCGAACACCTCACGAAAAGAGGATAAAAAGTCACTCAGCTTTCAACTAGCCTAAGTGTTTCATTTTTGGGGTGATCGCTCAATTGCATAGTCATAGCATGTATTCTATCATAAGCTTGGAAAGTACACAAATCTGCACCACTTAGAATTGGGGTCTAAATAATTCTTGAAAGCAACAAGGGTAATATAGTTTTGAAGGGTGATAAGAGGTTATGATAGACATGGCATACACATTTAATGGTTGTTAATATAAAAACACAAAACAAATAGTCTAAAGTAATCTAAGGTTGTCATAACTAACCACTGTTCATCCATGGGTCCAAGAGTCTAGGTCCGAAAATCTGATCTTCAATAATGGGCTACTAGCTCCATTCTTCATGAGTATTAGGAGGATTAGTGTAACAATGGGCTACTAGTTTTATTCTTCATAATTACTGAGGTGTCTTGGTGCAATAATGGGCTACTAGCTCCATTTTTTATTTTTATTTTGCACCATCTTTACATTTTTAGCACATGGGTGGCTTTTTGTTTCACCCTCTTTTCTTCACTTTCTTCATGATAAATATGCAAATATTACAGGAGTTTATTTCTTTAATTATTGCCCTTGTAACATCCGATATTATACACACATCCCACACTCGAGATAAACAATGTCGAAAGTGGTGATATAAAGGGGTCTTTATAGATCATAACTGATTGGTCTTCCACGAATGCATAAAACTTTTGTTCCCATTCCCCCGAACCATGGACTTAAGTAGCCAGAGATTTCAACACAAATATAACTATAGACTACAGGGTAGGTTAAGGCGAAATGGTATAACGATACATATAACATTGGGTGAAAACATAGATTGGTTTAACAATGGGGATCTAGGGGTATCCTGCACTAATAATGAGTGCAACAAAAGGTTTTATCACGGGAGGTTGACAAGTCAGTGTAACAAGTCGATAAACATACACATATAGGTTATTTGGGTGTTTTCCTAAGTGTTGCCTTCTTGAACTTATCCATTCCTACTAATCAATTAGGTCTCGAAATGATGTACATGCCAAGTTCTAAAGTCTACAATACTACCGACACACTCAATATTTTGGTGGATTTTTGAGTAATATAATGGAAACGGAGTATTAGGCATAAATCTCACCAAATAATAATAAAGAGTAATGTGCATTCGGCAAAGATAAATTCTAGTTATTTAAGAAAAATTTGTCAAAAAATTTTAAAATTAGCATAATTTTCAAAGAAAACTAGAAAATCAAAGGAAAGAATAAGTCAAGTGATAATTCTACTCTCATCCCCCACTTGGTTTGTACAATGTCCCTATTGTACATTATGGAAATGAAATAAACAGGAAAGAGTAGAATTAGAACAAGAAACTCTCTTGGATTTGTTTGTTAGATGAGAGACACATGGCTCTAAGCCATGCTCCATGTCTGTTTCCTCGAGCAATCTCCAACATCACATGCAACTTTATCAACCACCTGTATAGCATCCAACTAGTCCATTTTGCGATGCTTCCTCGCAGCTTGTTTATTATCCAAGCACCACCACTTGTGCATAACCTGTATGGCTACAAGAAACACTAATACCAAAAGCATAAATCTGGATAAAAGCATAATAGCGCAAAATAGATAGGATGATAATACAAGAAATACAATCCTAACTCACTTTTATAGGAATCACGGTTGCATTTAGCGTATGCAACAAGCCTTTTAAACCGTTTGGTGGCCCCAAAGGGGAAGTGTATGTCTCGTGAGGGTTTCTTTAGAGAAATTACCCACTCAAAGTTCGTTTACCCAATATTACCATGGTGTTTGCTAAAATTTCAAACAATTTAATGGTTTACAGAAAGTGATTACGGAGTAACCATGTCATGAGTTACGCCGTAATGATTTGGTTGCCTATTTTTGAAAATTTTATTAGATCAAGTTATGGCATAATCATAGAAAGCAATATGCCGTAACAACATTGATTATGTCGTAACGATATGAGTTACACCGTAACCTGTTGTATATCAGCAAACAATTAACCATATAAAACGAGTCTAAGAGACCTCGAATTCCATCCCCTTGTAGTTAGACCCCTGCGAAATCAAGTAAGAAACATACAAACCCAACTAATCTGCATGAATAAAATGAAACAAGACAAAACATAAATTAAAAGATACGAATGGGGTGCCTCCCATGAAGCGCTTGTTTTTCGTTTGAGTCTCTAGCTTGACTCCACCCTTATTTACTAGGTAAACGAGTGTTCATCCCATCACTTTGGATCAAGTGTGGGTGGAAATAGCAATAGACACCATTCGGGTGTTCATTTGCTACGGGGTATGGAAATGATGATTTGAGACCATACCTGGAAGGAGATTTCATTTCCATATCTACCTTATATGGTTTAGTTGATGACTTATATGATTTAAATGTTCCGTATAAGGGACTCATTGGTTGAGTATGAATGAAATGCTCAAGTTTAGTGTTAACTAAATGAACCTGTATTTTCGTAAAATGTGACTGAGGATCTTTAGCAAGACGTCATTCAAGCTCCTCTATATCTCTAGTAGGATTAGGATCAGCCTCCTCGTTAACCATAGTAACATTCACGATCTCATCTTTGAATTCATCCAAAAGTTCATCCAAAATTGATTTAGTAGCCACTGCTACATAATCATTATTAGGTGGTGTGGTGTAGATGGGTTGTTAGATCAAAGGTTGTATTGCTTCGTCCATTTCATCAGGGACGTTAGGCGTGAGAAATTGCCTAATCCATTCTACGTCCTTGAACGTAACATCTCACATATTAAAAATATCCCCATCGTCACCATCTTCTTCCTGATCCTCCTCAATTCAACATCCTGTTTACTAATACTAGAAAATTCATTAGTAGCAGAAAAAATGGGAAAGTTAAGATGATTACCGCTTTCATGGTTCCTATCCCTGAATGTGTCATCATCACACCTATTTAGAATATTATCATGTCCCATTCACTTTAGGTTTTCAGCTCCTATTCTAAATAAGTCATCCAAGATCTCATCAAAGTCGGAATCCTTCTTATCCGCAGGAGTGTTAAGTGGTTGCGCGAAAAATTGGGATGTGAAATCAGTTGACTGGTTATTTAGTTGTTTTAATTCTAGACCGTGTTTAGCAACATACATATTATATTCTGCAGTAGTCATACTTTCAATGTTCACATCGTTGCTCACATTGGTAGATACTAAATAATTCTTAAGATAGGGTTGAACAGGTAAGGAAAAAGGATATGGAGGGTGTAAGTTATGAGAATACGGATAGTTAAAAGTATTACTCTTATTCCGGTGAAAAGAGTTAAAATCCGCCTCATCATAATTTGTTGAACTTCTTTTGGATCGAACAGTATTCCATAATTGCCTTTTGTTGATCCCAGTTAAGTTCTAATGATCGAATTTCTTAAGCTTGTTTAAGGTTTAGTTATGCTAGATAAATCTAACAAAATTTAATTAAGAAACTTTGTTTGATAATACTAAAGATTATGTGGAAACTAATCTTTAATAAAAGAAGAATTCTTCAATAAAAAAGTAACACGAAACAATATAATTCAACAATAAAAGCTCCAATATTATTATTACAAATAATACAAATACTCTCCTAGTATTAGGGTTACAAAACCTTGAAGCTATGACAATTCTATGAATGACTAGTTTTTTGTACTTGTGTAGATGATTGAGATTTTTTGTGTGTCAACCTCTATGCCCTAGGACCTCCTTTTATACACCAAGGAGTCCTAGTCGATTTACAAAATATTCTTAAAACTTAGAATATTCTCTATGATCTATTCTATAAATAACTCATACTTATCATGTAAGTAATCTTGATCTCCAATCAATCTTTATCCTTTCTTATGTCTTTATCCTTTCTCTAATAATAGAAACTCTTTCAGCAGTCTTAATCTTTAAGTAGTTATATCATGGTCTTCTAATGTATTAATGGGCTGACCCGACCCATTATATGGGTGCGGGTTGGCCCATTAAATATTTCTTTGATATCGGCTTTGGTTTTGACTTTGACTTTGTCGGGGTTGACTTTTTGGCTGGTTGACTTATCTTTTCACGCTCTTTTCATTCCCGTGCTCGGTTTTGTCCGTTTTGACTTGATTTTTGTCCTTTTGTAGCTATCCGTTACATGCATAATCATAAATCACAAAACACACAAATACAATGTATTTTTGGTATATTTTGGTCATTTTAGGCACGTTTTTATAGGTAAAAAGTATGTGTAATTAAGCACATACCACAAAGCTTCATCAATCACCAAAAGGATGCTTCCAAACACTTTATTGAGGTACATACCCTTCCTTAAGCTGTTTCTTGACCAATCTAAGAAGCTCAAATGCCATTTCACACTCATAATCAACTTGAAGCTTCACATCATTGAACATCTGATGTAGTGTATGATTTGTAAGTGGATACATCTTCTCAACCAACAGATAATAAAGTATGGACTGCATTGTTATACAATGAACTCTACAAGAATCATAAAGCTTCCAGTTCAGCACTGTAACCAATCCTTGTTGATTCTTCCATACACTATCTTCAACATGATGTACAAACATGGTCTTCAAATTAAGAAGTAAGAAATTATCCAGGTAATTCACTAGCTCTGTCTTCTTAAATCTAGCTTTAACAATGCTCCAAAGAACTTCTAAATCTTCTCTGTCAAAGTTTTTAAGCAACTTTCCAAAAGTTAAATACATCTGAGAATTACCATCTGATCAGATAATTTGGAAATAGCTTTTCTTCCCTTCTTTGTAGATCTTGTAGTCAACAATCATTGGAGATTTGGTAGATAAATGTGTAGCATCAATAGTTACATCATCTCCATCATATAGATTTATTTCCAAACATTGTTTAAGCTCTTTAGACTCTTTGTCTTCTTCCACTTTTTGCTTTTTAGAGCTTTCTTGTTCCAGCTCTTCTCCTGCTCTCCTTGAACTGCTTTCTTGTGCTATCTCTGCTTTAGCTTTCTTGGAACTCTCTTCCATCACTTCTGCTTTCTTGGAACTCTTTTCCACCAACTCAATTCTCTTGGAACTCTTT
>BQNB010138000.1:0-17769 GCA_026074375.1 Tanacetum coccineum | reverse complement strand
ATACGAGAATGATGATGCTAGTTATGTTGTTCAGAGCGCAAAAGGTGCTCACTCTTCGCCACCAGCCATCCCACAACATTCACGAACTGTGAGTTTTTTTCACAAATATATTGAACATTTGGAATTTATCATATATTGGTTCGAACCAACTCCGACTGTTGATTTGTAGGAATCAGAGATCATAAATGGCCTGCGTATTGACATGGTTAGAAAGGCTTCAAGAACAAATGAATAGCTTGCAGAGCACATTGGAGACTTGCATGAAGATGCAACATGAGTTGCAACGCTTAGTGCAACAAGAGGTTTGGTCAGCTCTAAGTCGATTATCTACTTCAGGTCTGTATTATTACATAAAACTTTTGGTAGTTTTATTGTTTTCTTTTCATTTTCTCATCTCACTCATGAACTAATTCAGGTGAGGATAGTCTCGAAACTTGCTTCATATGTTGTGACAACAGTAGTTATGATTTTTCTTCTGACACGTATATATAGATAGTGATTTGTACGTCATAACAAATCTGAGAAAGCCTGTTACTATTTTTTATTTAAATTATGTGAATGTTTAATGTAGGTGTGGACGTGTGCACGTATGCTCAAATTGTACCAAGAAGATAAATAGGTCGAAGCTAAAGGAAAGTGTCAGGCACCCGTAAAGCTGAGGTGAAGAACATAGTCTTACTTTATAGTCTTTTGATGTTACAAAGGGTAGTTAGAAGTCAAAATAATGAGGCAAACAATGGTATATTCCAAAATAATGTCTTTTTGCCAGTGTTTCTTTAAATTAATTTATTCGATTGAATTATAACAGGCGATGACATACATAAGCGAGAGTATCTGTTAGCCGTGCTTTTATTAAAGTGATGGTCATTAAATATTCCCGAGCCTTGTATAAGTAAATCGTAGTTTACGGGAATTTAGTTAAGCTAGTTGGGCCTAGTTGTCGGGCTCAAGCCCATTTGTGTTATGATCCGGCCCGACACAAAGCCCACAAGAATAGTCCACTCTTGTAACTATTTATAGCCCTCTCCAAGTGTGGAGAGGGTGTTGCTTCTCATTTTTATTTTATGATCAAGTAACCATTTTTCTTTGTTTTTTACTTTCTCTCTCTAAAATATATTTTTCTCATTTTTGTGTTTAAGGTGATGAAATGATATCCTAACAAGGATCTCCCCCTAAGGGGTGGTCATTCAATTGTGGATCCTTCTTGTGATGTCTTGAGACTTGGAGCCTTGTATTCTTGGGAATTCTTCTTGAATATCCATTTGCATGCTTGTGATCTTGGATCTTGATCTTTAACTTGATATTCTTTGACAAAATACTGATATCGTGGTCTTTGGCCTTGATTTGTCTTGACTACTGAGATCTCTAAATCTTTATCCTTGAACGTTTCTGTTTGAAAAAAAAAGAGTGATTTTATTGTTTGGACTTCTACAGTAACTTGGTTCATTTGGTTCATTTGTTTATTAAGTCATCAAACGTGTTTTTTACTCAAAAAAAAATTGAAGGCTTATTTAGGTAGAAATGTCAAGCAAAAAACTTTCATTAACAAAAATCTTGCAACTTATTTGTTAGTTTTTTTAAAGCGTATCTCTCCTTGTGGTAGCATCTTTGTGGTATCGGCTTGGTTCAAAACTCGATTGAGACTGGAGATAATATAGCAACGTGCACATATGGTGTTTGATGTTTTGTATGAATCGAACGAGTTTTCATCTTCTTGAGACTTGATCGGTGATTTCATTCTCAAGGACCGATACGAGGTTTTTTGTTGTTATCTCACCGAACGATGTGCATTCTCTTGGGAGCTTCCGAACGAGTGGAAAGAACGTAGAACCAAAAAATGCAACATTTTTGTGATGCTCGAACTTGTCAACACCTCAAGGTCAACGATCCAGTGATCACACCTTAGGAGTTTTTCTCTTACCGAACGAGCCACCAAGCCTTGGCAACAGATCGAGTAGAGGTATGTGGGAACGAACCAGGCCAAACAACCTTAGGGGGGGGGGTCTACGAACGAGTGTTTTCCTGTGTAACCGAAGAACCCAATATTCATTGAGGAAGCCGATACATTGAAAAACAGAAGGATCGAACAAGGCAAATACCTTGTGCGAACGACTACGAACCAAAAACCCTTTTAGGATCCGAAACAAAATAAAACCAACAGAATTCTACACGTTTAATTTGCGTTTACGGATTTGCGGTTCGAGATGACGTTGCTCTTGTGGGTCTTAAGACTTATATCATCGTGTTCGTGGGTAATCGTTCGATCAAGCTTGGTATATTCGGTTATTCATCGCGATAACCGTACGTTTCTCAGCCGTGAATCAAATTTCATAGTCGGTGTATTTTGTTATAATCTCAAACGAAAAAGACGATTTCATTCAGGAGGGAAAAACGTTCTTATTAAATACAATTTGGAAATTTGCAAGTTTAGTCCCTGGACTTCATGCTCCATTCATCAATCGTCCTTTAGTGATTTATTAATCCTTGTTGTTGCATTAACTTTACATCAGTTTGTCCTTATTCTCTTTCAAATCAGCCATTTGTACCAAAAGTGAATCATTTATTGCACCGTTTGTCTTAATTGAGTTTTATCAATCCGTTAATCATTCAAGCTCAAAATTTGTATGCCAGTGCCTCGTGTTAAGCTCACTGATCGTTAACCGAAAGTTCAAATTCTTCTTTTCAACAACGTTTTTTCAAAACAACATCAGTTCTATTTTCCCGTTTTTTCTTGATTTAGTAAAATCCCGCGAACCACTCACGTGTTTTCTCGGTTTAGTCAAGATTTGTAAAATCCCGTGAAATAGTTTTCCACCACAACAACAAATCACTTTACCCACTAAAGATCCTTGTTTATCATTTCACATCACTTTTGCAATGTCGACTCAACCTAAGACATCATTGACTTTTTAGAAGCACAACGAAAACATATTATTTGCCAAAAAAATACTCAACATGATCACTTTTGGCATTATGGAAAACACTCAGACACCATTTACTTGATCACTCTTCACTAAATACCTACATGCAAACATCCACAACCCAACAACAACTTTGTCTCACAACCTTCATTCAACATGAACTACCTGCAACATCCAATGCAAAATCCAGGAGATATCTCAAATCCCACGACTGCATTTAACATGGCACTTGCACTCATGGCTAAGGCATTTACTCTAAACGATACCACTCCAACAAATAACAACCAAAGAAGTTCATCAACCTAGCAGCTATGCAGATTGCACACGGCTATGAATATGGATCAGAACAGAACAAATGCTAATGGTTTGAATGGTAATGTGGGAACCTTAGTTTAGATCCGAAATGTAATCATAATGTTGGAATCTGGTTGTTTCTAAATGCAAGTCTGAATCCGGGTGTTCAGGATGTTGGAATTCAGATGGGCTTTGTGTTGTTTCGGAAATTGAGAATCAGCAGTGGGGATGGAATGTAGTGACAGCACGGCTTACTGAGGGTAATGGTAATGTTATATATGGTTAATACGATAGGTGTTATCAACTGTCAGGAGAGGTCATTATGCCTGCAACTGCACAGTAAGCCAGGATAACGAGATGCTGCTATTTCAGAAAACAGATGCAGACTGTCAAAAGGAAGAAAGCAGGGATTCAATCACTTCTGAGGAATTTGATTTTTCATGGCTGTAGTAGGTGCCTGTAGGGATAACTAAGAGAGCAACCTGTGAACTGCACTTTAGAGAATAATTTACAGCAAGCAAAGACATTTGGTACTCAGTCTGACAAAGCTCTCGTCTATGACTCAGACGGATCAGCTGAGCGGTTACATCTTCTGAAAATTGGTTTATAAATAATGATTTATTCAATATGTTTACTTAAGAAGAGCGGTATACTGAGCTACTCGAGCCCATTCCTGAAAACCAACACCAAAGAGTACAACAGAAATGATAGTAATGTCATTTAGGTGGTTTCTAGTATGGACAAAGTGGGGGAACTGTAGAACAACTTACTGCAAAAAATATTGAGGAAACACGTGCTTATTTTGAATCATTATATAATAATTTGGCAACTGAAGTTGAGAAAGTCAATTTGGTCAATCGCAAAAATGGAAAGAAACAAATGCTGAATTGACCACTGAGTTGCTAGGTATTAAAATCAAGAAATGGTTTTTTAATATTAGTCAAGAAAAATATTACAAACTTGAAGATGTTATCTAAAAGTCTATTTATCAAGAACAAAGTCTTAATAAAGATTTAAATACTCTTCACTTAAGTTCGGTAAACAAATAACGACTTTGGAATGAGGATAATTTCAAATTTAAGTAAATAACTTTTCTACAGAAAATTCAAATGTTCTTCTCCCTTATGAAAGGAAATGAAAAGTTGAGGTCTGATTTCAAAATACGTAAAGACGAGCTTCTTGATAAACAAATTCAAACTTGAGAATCAGATAAAGGAATTAGATTAATATTTTGGTTAAGGATGGGTCAAATCGATTTCTATAACGATTGCCACCCATTGCCCCTTTGTTTTCCAAAACCCTTAGCAGATCGTTTTACCCACCGACAAGAAATGGGTTTGGGTTATTCAAAATCTTTTTTATTCTCAAGAAGCTCAGCGAAAACAACAGTGTTTTAGAGGTTGTATAATGGCAAAGTGTTATTAGAAAAGCATGATCCTCCTGCTGTGTATGATTCAGAAGAGACACTGCAACTCGCTCAAGAAAGTCGTTTAAAAATGAAACAGTTGAACAAGAAATTAAATCCGGCAAACTATAAAAAGATTAATCATCTTTCGGGGGGTTTTTGTTTCTTCAAACGGCCAAGTCACAAGAGTGGTGTACTTGTGGAATACTTTCCAAAACGGCCACTATTTCAAAATTCGATTTCAATACCAAATGAAGAATTTTCGGATGATCACTCCAAGTGTTGCACGAAAAATTTTCTAAAATGAGGTAATAAAGCACATTGTGACTCTTTAACGTCGCTTGTCAATCATTGTATGACTTTAGTACTCACAATGGTCGGTCTTCTGTCACCATGAGATTCAAAAATTTTAAAAGAAGAAATTTTCCCTATCGGTCAAACCAAAGTGATGCGAGACTTCATAATTTTGAAATACACAATTTTTGAAAGAAGCAGCCAAATTTGTTTGAGACGTTTAATATCTCTTGCAAAAGAAGTGTGATTCTCTTGCTAAGCACAAATGCATTGGAATTGGAATCGAAACGTCTCTGAGAGCAATTTGTTAGTTCAGTTATTATTGTCTATTGTGCAAAATCCATCAGTTGTAGATTCATCAAATTCCAAACTGAGCATGGGACCGTAGAAGAACGATTGAAAAAATTGTATCATTTAAATAGGAGAATGATATGCTAAACTTTGGAATGATTGCGTACAAAAAAGTGAGAAGACATGCAATATGACATTAAAATTTCGTCGATTAAGCTTTTAATGACATGCAACTAAAGATCGTTCGGTTGCCAAGCTCAGTTGGGAGATCAACAAGGGTTAAAGTAAGGATATCATGGGTATCAAAATACCTTGATCCTTTGTCTCAGAAACTAGAAAATAAGAATGTTAGAAATTAGGTTTCAGGTTTGAACTTTTGAAAAAGGAAATTGCTCATCTTTAAGAAACATACAAAAAACCTGTTTGACTTATCAAGTAACACGGACTCAACCAAAGCTATAATTGACTCTTTGCAAGATAAATTACATGACACAAATCTATGAAATGCTAGTGTACGAGCTCAGTTGTTGATAAGGTTTTGAATCAAAAGGCACCATACAAGGTACGAGTGCGAATACTAAGTTGCAAAGCAATCATCTTGGCGAAAAACTACCTTCTTCTTCTTAGATCCCAAACTGTATGCTGTAACTCTTATCCTAACTCCACCCCCCCCCCCCTTCGCTTTTCCAAAGGTTGGTGAGACGAATGCTTTGTCAAAACCAGTCACTTCAAACTCGGTTCCTTCCTCTCGAGAATCAACTGTGGTGAACAATGAAAGAGTGATTGCTCCAGGAATCTTTAGGATCATCCTTTTTTAAAGCTATAGGGTAGATAACTTTGTGCTAACAATTATGTAAAAAAAACAAGCGTTAGGACCTAACAAATCATTGTTTCACAAACTCATGTCATCACTAAGAACGGATGTAAATTCCAAAACAAAATGGTTTCTCTCACTAAGACCATCGATGCACTACTAGGACCAGCAGACCAAAGCTCCTTGAACTAGCCTAAGTGTGAAAGGTCCATTTTAAGTCTAAGAGTAGTTGTCTCTCAAATAAGTTAGAGAATAATAGATGGAAATACCATAGGAGTATACAATCTTTTCACTATATGAACCATACCCTACATCTGAATGTAATAACATTAAGCTTGCAATTTGAAATGAAAAAAAAAAATTAAATTTTATCTGAGGTTATTTGTGCTACATGTAAGCAATGTCTAATTACCGCTAATCATGATGATTGTGTGCGTCAGTATGTGAATGGCATGAAATCTAGAAAGAAAAACCAAAGTGCTAATGTTTCAAAAAGTGCAAATCAAAAGAAACATAAGGCTCAGGTCTGGAAACCAAAGAATGTAGGGTCCAAAGAAAGATTTGCTTCACCTAAGCCTAGTAAACCTAGATCTTGCCTAGGTTGTCAACAACTGAAGACTTTTTTACACCTTAAAGGAATATTAATCCACGTCTAGTTGAATCTGAGAGTCAATCTGACTTCTCTAAAGGTGATAATGCATTTACTTCTAACCCTCAGGAACCGATCAGAAAACGGTTTCCAAGTTTAACTTTCTCTATGACAGGTTGTCAAAATTGGTTTGATACTCTGCTAATTCCACTGCTTTCTGAGTATAAATCAAAGGACAAAGCATCTCATGGAGACAATGAATGTGACACTTGATGAGCTTTCAGCAATGGTTTGTTATTAAATGACAGATAACAACCCGATCTTCAAATAAAAGGAAAATGTACGTGTCAGTGCGTTTATCCTTAACAACGAAAAGAGAAATCTTTTCGGTCTTGAGCTAGTATCAAAAAAAACATTAAAGTTTGTTAGCTCTAGTCATTGGCTTGTAATCAAAAATGTCAGATTGCACCCGTTTCTTAACGAAAAAGGTGATGTGTAGCTTCAGTGCGCTTTACCTTAAAAAGAAGAGTAAATCCTTCTTGTTTTCACTTCAGTGGAATATGATTGTCATGACGTCGATGGTAGAGTTGGAAAGTCTTTTCGGTCATTTGTTCGCCACGAATTATCAAATGGAAAAAATCAGTTGTTTCCAAAGTCTTCAGGGGGGTGTTACTACTGATGGATGCATTCGATAAACCGTCATACAACATAACAAGATTCACTTCATCGACTTCAGATCTAGCAACAACTATCTCCTAGCTGTTGGAAACTTCGACTTGTAAATATTTTTTATCTTTCTCTTTATTTGATTTATAAATATGTTGAAATGTTTTTACAAAAACTTTTAAAACAGAAAAAAATACAAAGATATAAAACCTATAAAAACAAAAATACAAAATCAAAAATTTCAAAAATACCAAAAATAATCTCTCTTTCGACATGTTCTTCGACAATCCGATTAACACATTTTTTGTCGAACTAGAAATGTTGATTAATATTAACAAGGGGAATAAATGAAGTTCGAGCGAGAGTTGTAATATGCTTTCAAAAACATGTCCTTTCACTTTTTCTCTTACGGACTTCTAAGTATATGTCGCTTAGGACTCAGTCTCCAAAGTAAAGGAAATGTTCATTTATGTCATTTATCCTAAACAACGCGAAGGTCATATCTTCTCAGTCTTTTTTTGAGCAAAGTCATAATATCATTCAAAGTTTTGATTGCTCAAGGAGAAGTACTAAGGAAAATGATGTAAATATGATAGCTATCTCGCTATATTTTCCTGTTGTGCATTAATTTTTCAATATATTTTCAAAAAGAAAATTTTAAATTCTTTCAAAATTGTGTGCTCAACAAATCCCACTCCAAGTTTCACAATCTATTAGTATAATTATAGGGAGTGTTATCTATAGTATGATTCATGCTGCATGGCCACTGTTGTTCTCCCCGACTTAGTTAGGCTCATGTGAATTCCGTGACTATTATACTTGTTTTTATTTCCACTAATTGTCAAACATTGTAAACACTTTATGCAATTTTGAGGGGGAGAATAGTGATTAAAAGTGATCAATACGAATTATATAACGGATACGATCTTCAATCCATTATAAGTACGTTCCCAACCTCGCATGTGCTAAATCTCTTTCATAACTATGGTGCATATGTGTAGCGGGGAGCTTTTGGTAACTCTGGAAACACTCAATGTGTCTCAAATGATTTCTCAGACACGTTGATTGATTTTTTTATCAAATGGTTTTATGGATCTTCGCATGCAATATCTCACAAGATCACGACCTAACTGTTTTTCTCAAGGAGTTATATGGCGGTTAAGGTTTAGGTATTATTGTTCCAAGATCCCAGGCCAGTACCGGAGGGATTCTACCCGAGGAACACTCACATTAGATAGAGTAGAAGTCCTAGGTATGATTGGAGAAAAAAGGGAGTAAAGTGAGTATAAAGGAATAGTGCGGACTGAGATGGAGAGCTTAGTGCTGGAACAAACCCAACAAGGTACAAGTCAAGAAGTCTCGGTAAGCATTGAAGGGGTTGAAGAATAAAAAAGAATTGTAAAGATAAAGGGTGAAAAGAAAGAAGCCTCCATTACAACTTAGGCAGAAATCGGTTCGGTTCAATGCTTAATCTATCGGTAATTACAAAGATGATTATTGATATTAAAGACAAGTCATCATGGACCATAGTGAGTGATGCAATGCACGCCATCCATTCTTAGCACTCAGGAATCTCTCAAAAGATTTATGTTTCATTTCTCACGGAGATCAACACATTTCTATCGGCTTTCTCATTCCGGTGATCGTTTGATATTGAAAGGTGGCAGTCGCTCCAGCTACGTTACCAAACTAACAATGTTGCACTCTATAGAGTCTAGAGCCAACGAGGATCCATCAAAAATCTCACTAGGTCACAAAATTCTTATATACAAATGTAGTACATCATTATACAACATTTGGTATCATTAAGTCCTACGCATTATTCCTTTGTGTTAATTGCAGAACATCAGAGTGATACTCTTTAGTATTCTAGTGAAGATGGAATCCTGTCTTGAGCTCAACACAAACAAGCTCTTGAGTAGGTGAGCTTGCGATATTCTATAGAATCAAACTTGAGTCAACTAGAAAGAAACGATGGTGAAATTCTATATGAATCAAACTTGTTCCAGTAAAATGAATTGATGACTCAATCAGAAAGATAGTGACTATCTGATTCACTCTTACCGTGTTGTCTGCTTTGAGAATGCTACAGGTTTAACGAGAACGGCTTGTGCAGCTGCGAAACCCGGTCAAGGAATTCTTTTGAATCTACCAGATCACATGGCAGTATTTATATGATTAACGGGGTAACCGTGGTTATTGCAACGTATTGACGATAGTGAAAGGACACTTTTCGTCCATATTATGTCTATCTCTACCTATACTTGCTGGTTTTTCCTGACGGTAACAGCTTGCTAGTCCTATGTCGAGTCAAGATTCAAGACCTCATGTCAAATCCACAAAGACATTAATACAGGATGAAAGCTCAAACTTTCAAGTCTTCCGCTAATCTCTGAGGAATCAAGCACTTCCTACAAGAACATTTTGTAGTACAAGTAATCATGTTTTAAAAGAAATTGTTGAGGGAGATTAGTATAGCAAGCTTTAAAGATCTTGAGCATGAGGGTGGAGAGCACAAGATCGCAAGGCGCATAATAGACTTCAAGGATACTTGATTTTGAGATCTCAGTAGTCAAGAACAAATCAAGGCAAAGAGCACGATATCAGTATTTTGTCAAAGAATATCAAGTTAAAGATCAAGATCCAAGATCACAAGCATGCAAATGGAACTTTAAAAGGAATTCCCAAGAATACAAGGCTCCAAGACTCAAGACGTCACAAGAAGGATCCACAATTGATTATGACCACCCCTTAGGGGGAGATTGTTAGCCGTGTATTTATTAAAGTGATGGTCATTATTAATATTCCGATAGCCTTGTCACCACGCCTATGTATAAACGTAGTTTACAGGAATTTTATTTAAGCTAGTTGGGCCTAGTTGTCGGGCTCAAGCCTATTTGTATTAAGTCCGGCCCAACACAAAGCCCACAAGAATAGTCCACTCTTGTAACTATATAATGCCCTCTCCAAGTGTGGAGAGGGTATTGCTTCTCATTTTTCTTTCAGCTAGTAACCATTTTCTTTGTTTTTTACTTCTCTCTCTAGTTCTTTCTCTCTCTAAAATATTTTTCTTATTTTTGTGTTTGGTGATGTAATGTTACATCTAACTGTTAAACAACAATTAACAATAAATTTCACAGCAAAAAACGATACCAAACAATCAATAAACAAAACTAAACACTCATAAAGTCATAATCAAAACCTACAGTAACTATAGTCAAATCCTATTTTTAGGCATAAAAAACTGTTCCATGTGATTTCTACTTGATCAAATAAGGCAAAACTCTAGGATATCAATTCGCATGAAAAAATTGATATATAACTGTCATATAAAATATATTAATGTAATAAGCGGTAAAAAAAGGCATACTCTGTAAGCATTTAACTCATTCATCAAGCTTCTGTTCCAATTTTCGCTTTCGATCAACTAATCCATCTACGCTAATCAGGACCATACACTACCGCCAATCTTTCTTTTTTCTTTTCCTATCCAATTTTTCCTGTTTTTTTTTCATGCACAACTTCTCTAAACTTTTGTGATATTTTCATATTTTAGTCTCCTCATAGCCAATTTAGATTACGCGTCTCGGGCACTCCTTTTTCCTTGAAAACCAAACGTTAAAATCAACTTGCTATCTGAAGTAAGCAATCTCGGTTTCTTCTCCTTTATACGTTGATTACTCCATTGGTTGGTTAGAATCCGGCTCGTGTGACTTACTGCAAGCTCTAATTAATATTCTGCTCTCTGTATCTTTTAACTATTACTATAATATAACTTATAACATTTTAGGATCGCCTAAACCATCAAAAGCTTACCAAGTAAACACGTTACTGCGTTTTTATCAAACTGACTGATAAACGCAGTGATATTGCTTGTAAGAGCACAACTACAATACAAAACATAACATTTTAAAATCCTTAATAATCACATTTCTAACAAATACACATAACTCGTTTAAGATAGCTATAATTGTAAATCAAGAACTAAATGTTTGTTTTTAAAAAACCCCCCCATTTTTTTTTTTTTTTTTTTTTGGGTTTTTTTGAATGCGAGTCAAGAATTTATTGGTTTTTATGTTCGAGCATGTTGTATTTTATTTGCCGCGGTTGAGGGTGAGGTCATTCTGGTTCACTGTCGGGTCTTTGCGCTTAGTGATAATATTGACTTTGGTGGGTTCAATAGGTAAGGTTTAATCCTAGTGTGTCATTTCTTCAGTCAATGATACTTGTGTTTTATTCATAGTAGTAGGCTGGGTCACGGGTCAGCCAATGGAGTATTAATCAGCCAATGGAGTATCAAGTAAATATTTGAGCCTATCCACATCTCCACACACACAATTGAAATAAGCTGACGCTTTTGACCAAAGTAAATATATTAACCTATCCACATTTTCACACACACAATTCACACATTCACCAAACTTGCTGATTATATTTGTATTTGGTCGGTACGAAAATTGAACGAAGTTGTATACACTATAAATTGGTGGGAAGAAAATGTTAAGAGGAGAACAAACACCGCCTCTGTCTTAGTATTTAAGCAAAAACATAAAAACCTCTCAAGCATGAAAGCTATTTGAGTGATTTAAAATGTGCCTTGGACATGCATACCATAT
The DNA here is from genome assembly GCA_026074375.1 of Tanacetum coccineum. Taxonomy (NCBI): domain Eukaryota; kingdom Viridiplantae; phylum Streptophyta; class Magnoliopsida; order Asterales; family Asteraceae; genus Tanacetum; species Tanacetum coccineum. Next base: position 5,879 of record BQNB010138000.1, on the reverse strand, counting down.
ATACATTTTACATACCTATGCGATTAACATTTAACAACAATCTACACTTAATCATGAACATAGAAATTCATACTAACCGCTATAACGCCAAATTCTACACAATCACAACAACAACAAACAGTAACAGTAACCAAACTATTAATCAGGCAACACTAACAACAATGAACTTAAATCAACATAATCTTAGTTAAACGAACCAACTGAGTAAAATATATGAATCGATGAGATCGAACCTTTACGAAACACTCTTGAGCATCATCTTATAACATTATTTGTTCCATCACCCCCATCGATCATGATCTGAGAAGCATGCTTCTAGCCAAATAAAAACGAAAAACTAAAACACGCCTAATATTTTGAACACGCATTAATTCTATAAGATAATACATACATAAATCTACACTTCTCACTCACAATTAGTTGGATAACCTTCGTAATTTATTCTTCCACTTGCCTTACTGCCCAAAAAAAAATGTAGAATAAATAACATCAATTTACCAAAAGATAAAAACCGCTCCAATCTAAACCTCAAAATTAAAACACAATTAAAAAACCCCCAATTCAATAATTTACAATAAAAAAACAACCTGAAAAAAATAGTGTTAAGAATCTTCTACACATACATAAATTTAAAGGTTTCAAACATAAATAATTAATCTTCAAATTGAGTTATATAACTTTTAATTTTTTACCTTCGGTGATCTTGTTAGGTGGCGATGGTGATTGAATCGGGCCGCCCATCTTATTGGTGGTTGAAATAATCCATGAATAATAGCTTCGTTAATTTTGTAACTCAAATACCTCTTCATGTGCTTGTGTATTAAAGTTACTTCACAATAGATATGGAAGATAGTAACAGCACATAGTAATTGTGGAGTAACTACAGACCCTTGATATGTAGTTGAATTGTAGAGTGATTGTGGTATTGAATTCATGCCATCTTTAGTACTGCACATTTAATAAACAAACTGAATCTTATAATATAATAGATGGTTAAAAATGGAAGATATGGGACTCATGGGATGCTACGGCTTCATCCACTTGAACCAACTATAAGAGAAGTTTAAGAGGATTTTTCTAAAGATTTTCAGTTTTAATACGCTTCGCGCTGACCTGATTCTCCGCTTCTTTGTGCGTTCGATTGGAGTTACCGTGAACCATGACATGTCACTACAATGTCATTATTAAAGTTTTTTTAAAAAAATTGCCTCTTTGTACACGTTTTTGACCATTCTTTAATCTTTATATTTGGAAACACGTTGAATCGTCAATTTTAAAAGGTAACACTATTTATACATTAGATGTATAGAAAATATGTGATACCATAATAAATAACTTAATTGAGTACAGTTTGTATTAAAATTTATGATATGAAGATGTATGCATGCTTCTTACGTTATATATTTGTCACGACAAATAAAATACCTTTTTTTATAAGTTATTGCCATCCAATTCGTTAAAACACTTGTAGATGCTTTTTACTATGCGTGAGACGTATGTAGATCGTAATCCCAAGGTGATTATACACTTTTTCGTGAGATGTTAGTGTTACATAATCATAGTTTTTGATTGGACGACTTAATCGGTTTATTGGTGAGACCTTAAATCGAGGCATAGATGGGATAAAACATGCTTACTAGAATATTATTGTAATAAAGTAAGTCCCATATGGTTCTAGGAATTGCACCGGTGGCAATTATTGATCGTCAATTACCTTTTGAGTACACCATCACTAGCAGATCAACTGATGTGGTGGTGGTACGTCAAGTAGGATCCTAGTCTTTAGAAAATTAATTGTTTATTTGATTAAACATGGGTAGTTAATTTTCTTCAAGAAGTTTTATCAAAAATACTAATTCTTGAACTTTAACTATGTTTTGTAGATGACACAACCTGTTCAAAACATAAACCATTCGGCTTTCAGGTCGATGTTTGAAAGAGAAAACTTTCTGGAAATAATTTCAATGACTGGTTTCGTCAACTTAAGTTAGTCTTGAGAGTTGAAAGAAATTGTATGCATTGGAACAGCCTTTACCCGCCGGCTCCTGATGTAGATGCGAGGCCAATTCGTTGTCACAATAGAATGCAGTTATGATGCATATAATGAGGATGCTGTTAATACTCGGTGTATGTAATCTGAGCTTCATAGATAGTTTGAAAACTCCTCACCATATGACATGATAAAAGAGCTTAAAGCTATGTTTAAAAAACAAGCTGGAGTGGAGAGGTTTGACCTAAATCCCAAACTTTCTATGACTTTTGCAATTAAGAGGGGTAAACATGTTGATACATATGTCATACAGATTGAAAGGTAGTAGATCAACTGGAACGTCTTGGCTATATGTACACAAGATCTTATAGTTGGTCTTATCTTAAATGGACTTACTAAAGGATTTTGCGGTAGTTGTAGAAATGACATATGGCATTAACATGGGAAGGACATTGGTGAATCTACATGCTTTTATATCTCATTGAGTATGGAAAGGGTTTACCTAAACAAAGGCTGTGAAACAACACAAGTAATGATGATTAAAGGTCGGTAAATCTAGAAGGCCACAAAAAGGTAACGCTTAAAGATAATAGGCATAGGGGTAAAGCTAATGGCAGGGGAAATGATAAACATGTACTATTTCAATTAAACCTAAAAAATCATTAGCCTTTCTAAAAGAGCACCCATCTAGGATGACCACCTTGCCACCACTGAAGGAGGTGGTCATTGAAGATGGGAATTATCCTCTCTATATTGCTGAGTTGTTAAAGAAAAAGAGCTAAGTTGGTTTCTGCCAGTTCTTTCAGGTTATCTTCACAATAGAATTATTTGTTTCCCTAACAAATCCTGGGTGTATGACACTGGTTGTAGGTTACTAACATTATTTACAAAATAGGGTTTAGAGAAGCAGGAAACTAAAACAAGGAGCACTCTATTTATACGTGGGCAATGGTGTTCCGTGCTCAAGTATTGTAAGCTATTGGATGTTATGTACTTTAGTTTTGCCTATTGGCCTGTGTGATTTGTTTAGACAATTGTCATTATGAACTCTATCACAACTAGAGGTGTTGTTTCAGGTTCATCGTTTGGTAGAAAATGGATTTGTCTAGTGTTTTACAGATTTTGGAATTTTAGTTTCTAAGAACAATGTGTTTTATTTTAATGCTATTCCTAGTAATGGTATTTATGAAATTGATATGCATGATCTTGTACCAAATGTTAATTCTATTTATAATGTTAGCACTAAAAGAGCCAAGCATAATTTGGACTCTACTTATCTATGGCACTGTCGTCTTGCTCATATAAGCAAGAAACGTATTGAAAAGCTGCAACAAGAAGGTCTTTTAAAATCAACAGATGACGAGTCATTTGATCAATGCGTATCTTGTTTATCAAGAAAGATGACAAGGAAACCGTATCATATGAACATTATAAGAGTGTAGGAGCAGAAGTAGAACATCCAAAACCTGGGTTTGAGCTTATAGCTTGAAAACGGGTCAAAATCAGGACTTTTAACTTCGTACCCCTAGAATAACGACTCCCGGGCTTCTTTTCTTGATTTCTTTTGCTTCACTTCTGTTCTTAGGACTTCTTAGGATCTCTTAGAATACATATTGAACAAAGGATTGCTGTTATAATGGGTTATAGAGGAGGAAGTCAGGGATGCTTTGATATGAAAGGTTTAGGGTCCTATTTATAGTGTTAGCAACCCTTAGAGGACAAGAAACTTTGATAACCAGGTTAGGACACATGGGGGGTGATGTGGAGAGGCTAGGGGCTGAGTAAGGAAGGCTATGGTGCAAGGTGGAGGCTTGTGGAGGTGGTTCGTGGTGTTTTCTTAGCCGTGGCATGTTAAGGAGCAAAAGGGAGGATGTGGCTTAATTTTTGACCATGATGTAGGTCCAAGGTTTTGGATCTGTTAAGCCTTTGTATGAAAATAATCAACTTGAATAAATCTAAATTAACTATGTGAGAGATAATGACTATGAATACTTATGTTAATGCGGAATCTTAACACAAGCACTAAGAAGAACACAATGTAAAACTAACTTCGTATATTGCTATTAATTTCTATTAGGCTTGAATGCCTAAGCACTATGCCGTAGGGTTCCTTTTATACACTAATGAGCTTTACAAAACGTGTGAAAGGATAATACTTATCCTTCCCTAATAAATCTCTAACTATAAGATAACTATTAACTATTCTGTTTCATAAACAGACTTAACTAAATACTACCAGTACTAACTATAGTACTGCAACTCTACCAGTACTAACTATAGTACCGCCAGACTTAACTTATTGCTGCCAGACTTAACTTAGTACTTGACAGAACTAACTAATACTACCAGACTTAACTGTTATACTACCAGTATTAAGTCTGTTACAATATATTTCCCAACAATTCTCCCCTAACTTGATCTTCACTTGTGAACTTCAAGTTTCTTTAAATGTCTTCTATTTGAGCTTTCTGAGGATGTTGTAAACAAAAATCTTCAAATTATTCTTGAAATGCAACTCTTAAAATTATCTCTATTTGATCTTTTCAGCAACTTGTTCTTCAACACTTTTCAGCAACACTTCTCATCAAGAATATTTAAACAGCTACCATGACTATATGTACATCAAATCATTATAGTTTGAGACTATTCTCATCACTTCCAGGTATGTTAACTCCTGTGAGAGGTGAATCATTGAAAATTTAAATGGATTTGATGTCTCTTTACCAGTTAGCCATTAACTCTGGAGTAGCCAATGTTTGGTTTAGAAACCATGGTACATTGAAAACCATTTCAACTCTTTGTACATGAAACATGGTGAGTTGAAATACCATATGATTTTTAGCAAATCATCAGCTATCAACGGATTTGATGAAGCTTTACCAAGTAACCGTTTGCTCTTGGGCTAGCTAATCCTTTGGTGGAATCATGACATCACCTTGGTGGACTAATAACAAGTTCAACCTTTTGAACGTGAATCATTGGTAAGTTGAGTACCATTCAGTTTTTGGTAAACTGTCAACCATATAAATGGATTTTCCACAGCCTTTACCACAAGCCATAACCTTGTGGGCTAGCCAACTCTTCACAAACACAGATATGGTGAGTTGATTACCATACAGTTTTTGGTAAACTGTCAACCATCAACGGATTTGAGAAGTCTTTACCAAAGTCGTTTGCTCTTGACTAGCCAATTCTTATGCCTATTAAGCATGGTGAACTGATGACCATTTGTTGTGTAGTGGTTAGCCAACACTCAAACCCTTCTCAACTCCATCATAGTTTTCAGATACCAAACTTATATTCACAACTGCTAAGAGAACTCATTACTTTATCCCTACTTGCTTCTCCATCATCTTCAAGAGTTTATAACAATCCTCATTTGCTTTTCCTTCTTGAAGTTTCTTGTTCAACATAGTTTGACATACATTAGCTGATAAAGGATATTTTCTCTCTGTTAACATGTAAATATCAGCTGAGTCTAGGTTCAAGCAATGCACTCTGCAGGTTTCATAGTATCTCCAACTCAGACAGGATATGTTTTCATTTTGAATGGAAGCGCAGTAGACTAGAAAGCTCCAAGTAAAGTACTACTGAAATGCCTGCTACATAAGCTGAATTACATAGCTGCTTAAGAAGCAAAGATGGAAGCTGTTTGGATTAGGAAGTTTATTTCAAGTCTTTGTATAGTACCAACAATAAACGAACTAATTAAGATGTTTTGCCACAATTCAGCCTCACTTCTTATCGCCAACGAACCGGGGGTTTAGATGGGCGCCGGACACTACCATAGAAGTAACCTTCTTAAAGTTCACACAGATGACAATCTGGCTGATCCTTTTACGAAGGATTTATCTAAAATAAAGCTTACTCAACATGCTAGGAGTATGGG